>JAPMOQ010064997.1:1188029-1257838 GCA_026543055.1 Argiope trifasciata | reverse complement strand
GTTTTTGTAGACTATTCCTTCTGGTTTTTAGATTGACATGATAAAGTTTTAGAATGATTTTATTTCTGTTATTTGTATAATATAAAAATTGTTATACATAGAAATTCAATGGTTGGTGCAATGAAGACTGATAAAGAAAGGACAGAAGAATAAAATTTGAAACAATAATACAATAGTGAGTTGCAGTTTTCCACACTCGGGAGTTGGAAATTTAGAATTTTTTAATTCGAGAACATTACAGTTTAATTAGATACAATTTCCTTTTTAACGAAAAAATTAATAAAATAATAATAAATGTGTTATTTATAACGACTGCACAATCTAAAACATCCGAATCGTTTTCAGTTGGCGCGTTATTCCTTCTTTCATAGAAATTTTCATGTCGCAACTGTTTTCATTAATACTTTTTGTGTTCAATAAAAAATTAGCTTTATTAATTAATCTTTCACATCATTAGATGAATAAAAAACAAAACAAAAGCCTAAACTATGCCAAAAAATAATCAAAGAGAATCTAATCAATGAATTTATTTTTTAAAATAAAACACAGTGAAAGACAAATTGGGTTGTAAAAATTCTATTTTTGTATTTAGTACCTTAATAAGCAATAAAAATGATTTAAATATAATGTCACTAGATGGAATGTCTCATATTATTTATGAAGTTTTGAGATTCTGTAATTGCAGCATTTAAATTCCTTGATGCTCATTTCGACTACTGATAAATTAGTTAAAAAATAGATATTAATTTTTTTTTGTTTATGTGTGGTTATGAAGTAAAGCAGAGATATAAAGTAAAATTAAATATATAAACAAACATTGTTTAAATCAGAGTGATTGTAAGAAAAGCAATAATCCCAATTCAGATAATGGTGGGCCAAAATAAGAGCAAAGATGAAAAAAATATAGGCTGTCATCAATAGGCATAGAATAGGAAAGATACTCCTGACTATAAAGTTTTTCATCAACCTCAAATGATATTCAGGAAAGAATTCCTCTTCATCGTTTTCGTCCTCCAGAAAGGAAACTTCTTCTATTCGCTGTCGTTCTTCAGCCATTGATTGATTAATTCTTTCATTGGTACGCATATCTGAAATGAAAATTGAAGTTTTCGATTTATAGAGGAGCAAATTTTAAAATCTTAGAAAATTTGTTACAAACCACTAATGCTTATTGATGTTTAAGAGAATGTTGGTAACTCGTAGCCTATAACGAATATCTTTACAGCATTTTATGCGACAAAATTTACTCTAAAAATTTTATAATTTCACAAAATATCTGTCATGATGCGAATTCTTGATCCTAGTGTATTGTGTTGAATAATTTGTATGAAATTAGGTGCTTGCCTGTTGTAACCGTGTTCAAAAGTTGCCTAGGAAAGATTTTGCCATTTTAGAAATTTCAATCATCAAACTATATAGAATATAATTCATATGTGATTTAATTTTTATGTGTTTATATTTATGCACTTGATTATATTTTTATAATTTGACGAAATTTGTTCTTTGGTCGCCATTAAAACCAAATTATATCCAAAATTTACTCCTAAAAGTCGCAAAAAATAATCAGTAAAATAATCTATAATTGACTATCAACATCAATCGACGATTGAAGAAAATAATAAAACAATTGTTACATGAATTATCAAAAATTGGTTACAGTTTATTTTTATGGCCATCGGATTTACTTAGCAATTTTCAGATTACGCCATTGACATTATTCATTAAACATAATGTGACTACTTTGGCCAAATATATATTTGGCTCCTTGGTGATAAAATCCAAGGATCTTAAAATAAAACAAATGCTCAAAAACTTAATTTGGTAGAAATCCGCTAATCTCCATTTCTTCAATGGATATTGAATGGAACTGCTTAAAGCTTCGGCGAATTTTCATTTTTACCGATAATTATTTTAGAATTTTAATAAGCTGTGTATGCTTCATTCACCAAATAATATATCTTAATAATCACCTTGGTATTTTATTAATTGCAGCTTTGATTGACCAAATGAAGTGATACCAGGTAGTAAGTTTCAACCAAATGGAGTTTTAGATATGCAATCCTTTTCACTTTCAGAATAAGAATAATTATTCAGAATAATTGCAATTATTATTAATAATAATAATTAATAAGAATAATTACAATTATATGTCATTGTTTGGCAATACAGAATATTTTTAAATCTCTTGCCTTTTGTAACAGCAGTGTTGTTTATTTCCAGTCTATCCTTTTATATCTAAGTAAGGACTATTGTGATTGAAATTTTACTCTGTATTATGGAATATTAGTCTTAGTGCACTCAAGAAATATCGAAAATATATCTATCAAACTTCAAGCATGTAGACAGTCATGTTAATTTAGAAGCTTCTTCATTCCAAGGTTAGAAATTACGTGATTTGTCCTCAAACAGTGTATTTGCAGTGTTGATAGAAAAGATAAATATTGATTTGTATTTTGAATTATTCCCTTTTTGAAGAAATATTGATATTTAAAGAATATTTTTCGAGAATATTTTTCCATTTGCAGTTTTTAAAGGTTCATTGTTGGCCTTCTTCAAAAAAATCACTAGAAATAGTCTAGTCATTTTAATATGTATCTTCACATTGCCAAATCGCCAAATTAGCAGCCGTAGAGCTCAGTCAGGCGCAATATTTGTAAACGAATCAGTAATAGAGATGCCAAAAGAACTATTGCGCCTGATTGTTTGAGTTTCCATATTGGCGACAAACTCAAGACACACAGTGATTCTAGATTTCAAATATTATCATTGATATTAGCATTGAAAAACACGTTTTTTGAATGAAAAATATAGCTTAGATTCTTCATTGACCAAACTCAAAATTAATGTTCATTTGTCAAAGTTGTATTTTTGCGGGGTGGCGGTGATTTTCCCCCAATGTAATCACGACAGTTTTTAGTGTAAATCTTAACGCTATTTGATGCTATATTTTGTAATCCTCCAAGATTAGGAGCCTTTGAAGAGTTTTGAACTGTTGGTAATGTTGGCACTGCTTTGTTGTGATTGTAGATAAATTGGACACCAATATAAATTCTTAGTCCTTCATATACAAAATTCAGGAGCATGTGCTGGTACAACTTTGATATACCCCCCCCCCAAAAAAAATTACGCGCCAAATCTGGCACTCTCTACGGACTTTTTAGGGTTGCTGTTTCTTATTTTGGTGTTGCCAATTTAGGTTTTTTCAGCCTTTTTTTTTAGCGAGAATTCATCTTGGCTAGAAAAAAAAGGTGCCAAAAACAGGTATTTTGCTTGGCGAGAAAAAAAAAGTCGCAAAATTTCCGTTTTGGGGGGGGGGGTATATCAAAGTAGTTCCCATGTGCTTATAAGATAGGAATTGGAATTGAAGACACGATGCCATCCCCAAGTTATCCAAACCTACCTTTTTTTTACAAGTAATATAAAGCAGTTCAAGCAATATTTTGGCAATTATCATAAAATTTTTAACTCAGTAAATTTCTTTTAGAGGTTCCGCAGACAAAAACCTGCCCGATGACAGCATTGATGAGTAACATTCGTTCAAACCGACGGTTGTGCTCTACTAATAGAAAACGGTGCTTGCCAGTTGTATCGGCCAAAAAGCGCCAAGAAGAATTTTAGCCAATTTGATGAATATTTTATAACTTAGAATATTTTTATAATATTTATATTGCATACTTGAATATATTTATAATATACTTGAGTATATCTATATAATGTTTATATTGAATACATGAACATATTTATTATATGCTTTATATTTTCATAATTTGGCGAAATGTTTTTTTTGTGCTTATAAGTCGGTGTTAAAGCATAATTGTACTCAGAAAAGCCCTGCCAAATCATTAGACAAATAACACTCCTATTTTCGTGTGAAAATTTAAAAACGACTTGAGCAGAAGCAAAAGATTTTTTCACTTACTCACCAGATTCATCCTTTATTCTTCTTCTCTAACTTTGTCTTGCTGATTTTTAGACTAATTACCCTCCAGGTGCCTGCTTTACAGAAAAAGAAAATCACGCGTTAATAAGTTGTGACGCTTGCCAGCCATTTTTCACTTCTTAACTAGAATATATTTCCCCAGCGAAGCGTCTGCTTCTTTCACCTTCCCGAAATTTTTGGAAAAGTTACTGAATTTACGACAGCTTGTGTGGCAACAAGAGACTCATTAAAAGTTGTAAAGTGAAAATAAAAATAAAAAACTGAGCAGTAATGTATTTTTATTACTCAAGCTGGCGATAATAGATGTCTCGTCTAATCGTTTTTGAAAAAGAAAGGAGCTTAAAACAAGAAGTTTAGCTTATTAAAAAAGGAAAAAAGAAGTTTATTTGTTTGATGTAGCACGGCTATTTTATAAAAGCACTATTTTCATTCTCTAGATATCCGTTTTGAGAACTCAAAGGTCAAGTTAAGATGGCTCAATATAAGGGAAAAAATCTAGTTGCATTGAATTTCACCTCTAATTTTCACTTTTTAATATAAGTAGGGTACCAAGAGATTATATTGCAATAATTTAAAAAAGAACTCTGACTCAAGATTTTAATGAATTTCTTCTTTACCGTCATCTTTGATTTTGAAAAATGCATTTTTGAAATTAAGTGCTTCTGTTGCCAACACGATGTTTCAAAAATGATTTCAGCTAGACGAATGAAATTTGGATAATGATTTTTACATCAAATTTGAATATTTCTAGCGAATTTGGAATTAAATCCGTTCACAGAACATTTATTTGTCAGTCCGTTCGAATACAAGTGAACATGATAACGACAAAATCTAGAAAGCTAGACGGATATAATTTAGTTTCTAAAGTGTAGATATTTATCAAATTTTAAACCATGTCTATCTAAGGGTTAGCAGTTTGTCGGTCTATACAGTTGTATACATGCACGTGACAAGTACAAAATGTAACGATTTAAATATCTAAAATTCGGTTTGTTATCTTATTTCCTGAATTGTAATTTAGTTTCATTTCGTCGGTAAAACACTGGCCAAAAGACATACTCGATTTCCTTCGCTCTGCTATGAAATATAACACTATTAGGCTTAAGACAAATACTGTATGAAGAGATATAGGATAGTACTATTATTAAACGGTATGAGAAAAAGTTCGAGCTGATTAGATTTTGATAAAATTACCAGGGCAGAAATTTTGGGCTAAAATTTTATTAAAGACAGATTAAACACCAATCAATGCTTTATTTTTCATAATACAATGTTTTAAAAAATCCTGCTTTTCTTTTTTTACATATATGGGAAAGAAGTACTAAAATACTAATAGTTATTTTTTGAAGATTTTGACAAATTATTGTTTTTTAGATTTACCTGCGATGGGTGACACTATTTTTGGAATATATTTAGTGTAAATTCCCTATTAACCCTCCCCCCCCCATAAAAAAGAAACAAGAATAAGACGCAAAAATCGATGAAATTCAGTATGTCGTTTTATATCAAACTTTTAGATTTCTATCAAATTTTGAATAAAGTTTTGTTTGAGAATCTTATAATCCCTCTATGTACATGTGAATGCTATAAGTATGCTATGGATAAAATTTATGATTTCCTCATCAGTTTTATAGATATCTATCGAATTTTGGTCTAGATCACTGTTGAGCTTGTCAAATGCTAGTCACTTAAGCGTATGCAATAACTCAGTAAATTGGAACTAAATACATGGTATTGTGACCAAACATGTAAGCGAAGAAATTTTCTATAAATATATCTTGGGCCTATTATGATGTTGGGTCTATTATGATGATTATGATCTTGATCTTTTTGAAAATTACTCGTTAGTAATTTGATTGGCGTACTGCACAAACGTAACATCTGCGATGCTGTGCTGGGAAAACTGCAATAAAGAATCTCTATTACCAGACATGGCATCACCATACCAGGCTCGCAGAGATCACCGGTTCTCTTGGCGCCATTGCGCCGAGCAACAGATCCCCACCGAAACTTTTCAAAGCAGCTCCCTTTCGCGTGTCTTTTGCGAAGCAGGCCCCAATGACAGAGCTCCGAATCCTAATTCTCGTAATGGTATGCATGACTGGCGCTCTATTAGGGGGGAGATGCCTAGGGCACGCTAGCACGCGAAAGAAAACGGAGGACGGACGAACTTCTCGCTCCCACGCTTTCGGTTTGGCCTTCCAACGGTATCGTTTGATGCGGAAAGTTTACAGGGCTCACTAGGGTTGCAAAGCCGACATCGCCAAGATATCTCTCACAATTGTAAGAAATATGCGCTTCGTTTAGGTCATCAGGCCATTCTTGTTCTAATGGTTACATAATAGTACAATATCATTGATTTATAAGATTACTGGCTTACAAAACAATAATATGGGATTTAATTTTTTATTCCTGCTTTGACCGACATCACTCTATTGTATCATATTTTAACCTTGCTAATAATTTAATTTAAATACATATTCTGTATTAAAATATCTATTTCTTTAATATTAAAATTTATTTACATTAGTAAGGAACATTTTAAAATGTTATGTAACCAAATGATAGTATCTGATCTATCCAAATGATAGTATCTGATAATGCTGAGATCAGTCTCAGCAGCGCCTCTCTAGTAGATAATGCCAGCAAACAGGCTGAAAACAAACCAGTTTTTATTTCAACTTTCAACTGACATGAATGATCGTATAAAATTTCTTTTGCTTTTATTTTTAATTAATTTTATTATGTTTAATTATTTTATATAGTGCGCGTGTGTAATTAAATTCAGTCGTAAGTGTACCTAGCTTCTTTTCTATTTGAATCGTGACATTTATTGAAATTTTAGTCAGTCAGTTAGACTTAATTACATCAATATGTTATTTTTGTATTAAAGATATATAAATATATAACAAACAAATGAAAATTCAACTTATTTTTCAAAATTTTCCATTCCTTATATAATAGCACTTTTTGATTTTACATCCTCTTTTTTTTCCAGATGTAACATCATTTTATTCAGTCATAAGTTGCACTATTTGTATGCTTTCTCCATTTTCCAAATTAAACAGAACGCCTATTATAGCGATTATTGAGCTTTAAAATATATTAAATTTATGAATTCAATATATTTATTTGGACTAAATGTATCGAAAGTTTGGAAAATAGGTTAAATATTTTTAGTGGTGTGACAAGGTTTAACGCTGATTTTAAAATTTAATTAAACTCAATTTAGTTTTTTGGAATGAAATAAGTACATAGTTTATGGTTAATATATTTCTCTCCAAAATTTGCATCATCTGGTTGCTGTATGGACGATTCCAACACTAATTCCCGGCGTATTGCTTTTCAACACTTTCTCCGCCGTATTACAATAAATATGTAAATAGTTATTGGTCACAAATTTGATGTTTAAAGTAAATACTTTATTTGTAGCATATCGCGTACTTTGACATAAGTGATAGTTTTTCTTGACGATGCAAGTTTATTATATTTTATAAATTAAATGATCGATAGATATAAGGTGTCCCTCAAGGTATGCAGCGATTAATTTTTACATGTAAAGTACATGTCAAGACGAGTATTTTGATGTATAACATGTGGGTTCCTCGAACACAGCGTTATCGTCTAATTAAGGCGTGTACTTTGTGTCATGTAATTTTCAAGATATGCGAACAAAACCAAGCAAAATAATAGTTGAACTTTCAATGCAATAGATTTTCGACATGTCGGCCGTTCGAGCAAGTAAAATGGTGAAATTTGGAATCAAAGTCTCAGTTGCTTTCTACAAAATATGTGCTCCAATTTCCTTAACATCAGCTTCAATTGCTGCTCTCAAGTCATGCAAGGTTGAGGGTTGTGCGAGATACGTTATGTCTTTCAAACGTCCTCATGAAAAAAACAGAAGCATGGGTTGCATACTTTGTAGAAAAACCTGTATTTACATACCTACAATTGAATTCCAATTTAAATTTAAACTTATTTTCGCAGTTTCCACTAAAGCTCTTATCAACAAACATTCTTACCGGTATAAGCCACAAACTTCTGTTCCTCTCCAAGCTGCTCCTATCTCTTCACTTCGTGTCCTTTCAATGATGGGGTCGAAACAGCCACGTAGAGGAATAATACGGTGTATCATAACAAAATATAATTTGTTTTAAACAATAAAAATATTATATAAGTCAAAGAATTGCCTTTGACTTTTGGATGACATTATATTAGTAAATAGAAAATTAAACCTTCAAAATTAATATTATATGTTTAGTTTTTGTAATTTTTGTAATTTTATTTTATGTTATCAAGGTTTTGATTTTGCTAAAATCCGTCATATGATTGGCCAGCATGAATTCTGATAGTAAATTTATACGATGTATAATTTACATAATAAATGCTTAAAATGTAATAGATGTGATGAAATATCAGAAATTATGAATGAGTTTCTTGTATTTAAAAAGGAGTTTTTAATGGAACTAGTTGCCTTTGGAAACCAGTTTGTTTGCCAAGATTATAGAATTTTTAGGCTTTTATTTATTATTATGGGATGCTTTTCTAAAATTTTTTTTATCGTCATTTGATATGACTTAAATACATTTCATTTAAAACAATTTACAGCAAATTAAGTGTATAATATTTTGAAACAAATGATGAAGTGAAAACTGGCAAAAGGACCTGATTGATGTTTTGATGAAGAGTTTAAATTCCATCATAGCATTTAAAAATAGTGTTTCAGATAGTATATAAAATTGAATTAAAAGTATTATTATAGATAAATGAAAAATTGTACTAATATGAAATTTATATAAGTAAAGTGGAAATCTTAAGGGTTATTGTCATAATTCTTAAGGTGGTATAAATGCACTTTTTATAAGATAATTGTTCTGGGAGATATGAGCATCAGTTTCGGTAATAACGATTATGGCTAAACTTAAAATTAATATACACGCCCCAAAATTGAAAACTTTTGGCACGATTTCTCACCAAATATAATCGGGGTAACTTTTTATTTCAATGTTATACTTCTTTTGCTAGCATTTCTGTTATATACTTAGAATTGCAGACTTTTAGAGAGTCGCACAATTTAGACGTACTTAGTGATAAACCGTGTTTTAATCTTAATTCTTACCCCGATTACTTACTTAGCAACAATTAAGCCTATTTTTACACTTGATTGAAATTATTATTAGAAGCCTATTTCTTGATTTCTTTTATATCTTCTTTCCCTTTGACTGAATGTCTGTACTCAGTGGCTAAATCTCAAAAACACTTCTAATAATATTTTGTTAATTAATATTAGTTCTTCTTTTAATAATAATAATAATAATATGCATAAAAGAGAGAGAGAGAGAGAGAAAGATGGGTGATGTAGAAATGGCAGTTAAAGATAACAAGACTTAAAAAACCCTGTCTGCCCTTCTGATACAATAAAATTTACGGTTAAAAGTTTACTGTAGTTTATTTTATTTTTCTTTCTCGAAAACCTAATTATAGAAGAAACACAGGAATTAATAAAAAAAAAACTGGAACTAAAATTATTTTATCAAACTGTATGTTTTAGAACTCTCTAAGTTCGAAAAACCCATATTTTTGGAAATATCAATTTATTTGGAGTAAAGATTACTAAAAAAATTCATTTTGAACTAGACGATTGAAAGTTGATAAACGATCTTCACACTAAATTTGCTGATTTCTATTAAATTTTGAGTAATTGTTCAGTGAAAGTTTGTTTGCCTGGCTGCTTTAATATAATTTACTATGTCAATTACAAAACGAAGAGAATAAGATATTTACTATTCGGTACACAAATTTAACGGCTACTGTGTAGATGTAGAATTTTGAGCCAAATAAAAACTACGGGTTATCTGTCTGTCAGTAGGTAGTTTCAGAAACATGTAAGCCGGCGTCCTGGCATACTGGTTGGGCGTTGGGGTCTTCGCCGTAATCAGGGTGTCCTGGGTTCCCGATTCAGGCATGGTTGTTCTTCCACTGTTTTGTCTGTGAGATGTGTGAATGCATCCTCCTGTAAAGAGGGGCTGTGCAAGCGAATGAGTGATGCATGAGTGGCAAATTCGTACTTTTGACCCTAGTTCGTGCTACTAAAACAAGAGACTCACCCTGTCGACTTCAATCACTTCGTAACAGTGGGCTTTTTCCAAAAGTGGCAAGTACCATAACAAAATTTGAAAGAAACAACACAATGTGAGTGAAATCTAACAAATGGTTGACCGTCTGTTGATCTGTACTTTCAGAAACATGTAAAAGTGATTACATAAAAACGAAAAGTCTAAAATATATCAATTTAAGTTTAAGAATTTGTGACTTTAAATGCAGTTTTGTATCAGATCTTTGTTTTCTATCGATTATGTAACACGTGTTTAAAGCACAAATTCTATTTTTGGATACATTTAACAATATGCTAGGGGACTAATCACGAAATAATATACCAAGGATGGCACGATACATATATTAAAAAATTGAAATCCACACCAAAAGTTAACATTTGGTAACTATTGTACGTCAGAGTCATGCAAGTAGTTCTCTGGCATGGCAAGTTTAATATATAATATACGAGAGAACTTTGGGGAGACCACTCTCCCCAGTTGAATGATATTTTCTGTTCCTAACTCCGAGAAAAGCAAAAAATTTGAAATATCAAAAACAGCAATGAAAACTGTAGTGACCAAAGCAACTTGCATATTTTTTAGAGTATTTTTATGGATTATTCCGACTTAAGATGAAGTAAAGGCTGCTTGCACGCAAAATTCTTGCTTCCAAAAGCCAGAACTATTAACCGATTTTACAAAAAAAATGTACATATCATGGGTATTCGCTTAAATTTCCTTTTCTAACCTTATTCGTAATGATCTTTACTTTTTTTTTCTTCTTAGGAATCCATGTAAAATATGACAATACCATTCGGGAAGAATTACTCAAACAAAATTTTAATAATGTAATTTAGTATTTTAAAACACGAGATTTTTTTACAAGAAAACTGTCTAAAGTATTTGTCTGGCGAAAATGAAACATAGCTTTATCTTAAAATAAATTTGTAGAGCTTATAGTTACTACATGTATAAAGTGATACTTCTTAACGTTCGAATTAAATAATTTCTTATACTATCAGCATCTACTTCAAGAGAGGAAGCTTGAACAAACAAGTACCTGAATGGAAAGAACTTCAAGATGCTGAATAAGATCAACACATACTGAGATCCGAGATACAGGATTATTTTGAATTTAACATAAGAATGTCTCCTAGTCACTCATTTTGTGAAAAAGAAGTCACTTAATGAGTAAGCAGGTTATCGCGTTTTTGGTACATAATAAAGGTATCTAGTTCCGCTACCTCCAATTCGATGAAAAGAATGTAAACAATATTATAAATTACGAGGTATTTTTAACTTATTTTTTTTATCTCGTAAACTATAAAAGTATGAAATAGAAGCATTTTTCTTTCCTTTTTAACGATGGAAGAAAATCCCGTGTATTAGACAGTAGATGAAACTATGAAAAGGCTTTGAACTGCAGGGCATAGAATTAATATTAAAAAATTATCTAAACTAACACAAATTTGTACGATTATTAAATTGGTGTTATTAAAAGACAACTTTTAAAATTTGGAAACGGAATAAAGTTTATTTTTGTGCGATATGATGTTATATACTATCGTGAAGACAAATCAAAATTCAACTTAATTTTTAATTAACTAGAATTTAAAAAAATAGCTCAGAGGTGCACATTTTCACCCCTCAAAATATGTTTATGGCAAATAGGGTACTTGTAGGTGAAGCGGTATAGAGTACTAACATTCACAAATAGAAACAAAAAAAAATAAACACACACAACATGCATTCATCTTTATTAATTGTAGAGATAACTCATATACTACTGAAGATAAAAAGATAATTCAAATCACACCTTGAATAAGACCTCACTATAATGATCCATTTATTTTTGCTAGAAGCTGAGCAATAAATTACTTAGAAGGTAAAAATTGAAATGTTGATTCAACTCCTAATCGTGGAGTCCTTTTTTATATGAGCTCTTATTAGTTGCATTTTCTTTTCTTTAATTTTCTCAGTTTCAACTCCTATGAAATTTCAGTGACAATTCTGTGCGCTTTATTCTTCTGGACAAAAGATATTCGCATTTGTTTTCGAAAGAAGTAGCTGAAATTTCGGTTTTTAAACACTTAGGTGCGGTCGGTATTGATCTCCAACCGCTCCATATGAAAACACTCACACAATACAGTCAATTGTTGTGGCTGTTTACTCTCACTATTACTCTGTAATAATAAATGCTTAATAGATACTATCTGCAAAGCTAGATTACGAAATGTAGATGTAATCTTTATGATGGTAATGACAAATTAACTTTTTACGCCTGATCAATTCAGTATATCTCAGTATATTTAATTTTTCTCGACGTACCAGCTAAAGTGACTTGAGATTTCTTTAGTTGAAGTCAATCCTTTATGTGCTGTCGAAAAAACACGAGAAGTCACACGACCGACTTCAGACTGATTTTCAACTGATTGTAAGATCCCAATAGGTAGCTGACGACTTTGCTATTTCAAACAGTAGGGGACAATATTTTCTGGTAAGCACGTGATTTTCTACTACCTGGAAAATCTTTCATTCTATAGTGAAAACTGAGGGAGTCAAATTTACCCAAGGCTAAGACGACTACACCATCAGTGACCATTATAGTTTTACTCCGCGAAGATCCTTCATAACTTCTATTTTAAGAAAAATTTGCTGATTTAATTCTTCTCTATCTTTATGCTATTTTATACAATAGTGCACTCAGTCTAAAGAAATTAGAAACTAGTAAAAAATGTGTTTTGTACATAAGCATTTTCTACCAGTTTTTTAATGTTATTTTCAAGAAATGAATAAAGTATAAATATCAAACTTTACCCAAGGCTCTAGAAGAGATTTCTATGGAGATTACTGCACCAATTTTTTAAGAAATTGATCTTGATTTAATATATTTCAGCAAAGATTTTCTTATAAGCGAATTCAAAAAATGATTTTATTTATTATTTTTAATGCTTCATTTCTCCGTTTGGATATTTATAATTCTGTATGAACATTGAATGACTTGTGAAGAACGTTAACACAGCCCTGTTATTCACAAAAGGATACAGATCTCATTGTTTCTCAGAAAAAGCAAGGAGATACTCGCCAAACTGTGGCAGCCCTTTCTTTGGGAATCAATTTAATTAGAGCGGCGTTTGTGAGGGGTGCACGCGATTCGCTCCTCATGTCATTAGGATGGCTATAATTTGAGAGAGGAGAGCGCTCTCTTTTCCTTTGCATGGTAATACTCATAAAACTCGCCGTCTATTTTTCAAGAAACGAGAGCACGTCTTTCTTCCAGCGAAAGCGCACTGAGTCAGCACGCGCATACCCCTTTTCGTATTTGCTTGTTTTAATTGAATACTCATGAGACGTTCCTACTCTGGAAGTAGGCACACGATCCACGAAGCAATTCATGGAACGTTTACCTAGTGAATTCGTATCCGTCGAATCTGAAGAATAGATAAGATCTTTAAAGTCTCATACCTCTGTGTTACAATTTTTGAGGTACTCATTTTAGGGCTGCATGAAATAAGGAATCCGACCTTATATAGGATTATGCTACCCAACTTCAGCTGTAAAGGCAGACACATGATGCCTTAGCAATTGTCTATGTCGAAAATTTATTCGTAAACTATATGAATATTCAGAGAAAATTTCAATTTCTATGCATTCTTCGTTTTCTTATATTTTAAACCTTCTTTTAGAACTTCATGCACCATAGACTTCATGAATTAATTATTCTAATAACATATGGGGGCATGAGCTGTTGTTTTAGAAGCGGACATATAATGCTTGAAGCAGTTTTAGAGTTTATCCAAGAAATTTATAAACTTGATGAATCTGTAAAATAGCTCATACACGTTTCCCAACACTCTTTCTAAACCCTTTGGAATATTTGCTTATGAAAAATGGAATACATGCACCATTATTTCAAGTTTTCAACTATCCCTTAAATTTGTTTTGGAGAAATCTGTATTTTCTCGGTCTTCTCTCTTAGACCTTAGTTTTCTCTCTTAGTATTAGCCTTCTCTATCAGCTCTAATTGCTTGTCAATCATTAAGAAAAATCTGTATTAGCTTCTTTTATAATTAGATCAATATTATGGATTCCATTTTATGATCTCTAATACAGTTAGGGAGGATATTCGTCACCCTACTATCAGTATCGATCTTTTTAAATCTTGCTTTAAGAAAAATCTCGGAAATCATTTCATGACAGTCGGCAGGATAGAGAGAGCCTTCTTTAAACTTATCAATTTATAGTAGTTAATTATCTTTCAATAGAGAAAAATCATCCAATCTATTACAGAACTTGGGCTCTTTGTAACCTATATCCCCAGGTTTGGTTTATTTTCTAACAGATGAAACTGTTCCGGATAATTATGCACATGATTAATCTGAAATAAAAAGTCCCTACCTTACGAAACTAAGTATTGAAAATACATAGATCTGAAGCATAATATATCTAAAACAAAAGATATTTGTACGAATATTGAAGTTTTTGCGTGAAATAAGGCGCGACATTATTATAGATTATAAGAGTCTTTTGTCGTTTCTATATTTTCACTGCATTCAGTATTGACATTTTTTTAGAGATTTTATATAGATTTTATATTATTTTACAAATGCACACTACCTTCACTTATACTCACTGTGGTTGTGACATCATGATTATATAGAGTTTATCTTAAACTGGCCGAAAACATTTTCGTAATTCTATTTACATCTACTATGAAATAATTCCTATAAAACGTGAAATATACTTTTGACATTTATCATTTAAAAGAAAATTTCTTATTTTATATAACTTAAATGTCTGATAATATTTATTCGGGTTTAACTATATGCTTTTATTTTACAAGCAATAAGCAGCTAAAAATAAATCTTACAGATTCCAATCAAACAAAAAATGTCTACTACGAAGAAATCGATATTCAAAAGCAAATCTCTCATAAACCAATCTAATGAAAATGTTTACTATGAAGCTTTTAATATTTACTATATATTTGCAGTGCATAGTGCATTTCTTTTTTTAAATTCTAATTATATGGATAGCAATATTTAAGGCGTTGTTATCCATTTAATCAGAATGATCTGATTTTTTTTATTTTGATAATAGCTAATGTGTATTTAAATTAAAGAATGATATTTAATTTGAAAATTCCATTCAATCTTGGCGTATTACTGTTATATTTCAAATATTTGGAAGTCAAAGTGCAGTTATATTAATTGTGCTTTGCAATTAAATATAGTATTAGTATTATATTTGACATGAATACTTCTGTCTAAATATTGATATCTCTTTTTTTAAAACGGTAAATGAAAAAGTATCAGTTCTTAATATCAGCGATTAATCAAAAGAAGAAATCAATACAATATTGAATTTCATAGATACATCACTGATATTATTGTTAATCTATTTCGTCTTAATAGTCTGATATAGATTGAAATGCATCTTTTGTGACAGCAAAATATTATGTTTCTGTGGTTTAAAATAAACAAACATGAAGTTTTTATCACGCATGCGCACATAAGAAAGTAATTGTTAATTTCTTATGCATATTTTTGTTCAAACAATTGTTTTTTTTTTTATGCAGCATCAATGAAAAATGAAAGTTTGATTTTTGAAGTTCAATATTTAGAAGCGCCCAGAAAGGATAAAACTTTATGTTATCTTCTTTTTATTCGTGCATATTCCTCTAAAAAAATGACAATGATTGCTTAGTTCGTTAATATCCCATCAAAGAAATATTTGGGAAATCCAGAACCAACAAACTTTATTATAGTCAATATGTAGTGAAAGTTTTATACACTGATGGAAAAAAAAATCTCAACACCAAGAAAAAAATTATTGTACAGTAATGAAATTTTAGGAATACATTTGTCTAGGTAACATATTTAAATGATTAAAGTTTCAAGATCACAGGTAGAGCCATTGGCGAGAAGAGCCATTTCAAATGTGAAATGTTGGTACATTAGTAACCGGTGTAACCGTCAGAATTTTGAATGCAAGCATGCAAACGTGCATGCATTGTGTCGTACAGGTGTCGGATATCAGTTTGTGGGATGGAGTTCCATGCCTGTTGCACTTGGGCGGTCAATGCAGGGACGGTTAATGCTGGTTGTGGATGACGCTGGAGTTGTCATCCAATGATGCCCCTTACGTGCTCGATTGGAGAAAGATCTGGTGATCTAGCAGGCCAAGGCAACATGTCGACACTCTGTAGAGCATGTTGGGTTACATCAGTGGTATGAGGGCGAGCGTTATCCTGTTGGAAAACACCCCCTTGAATGTTGTTCATGAATGGCAGCACAACAGGTTGTATCACTTGACTGACGTACAAATTTGCTGTCAGGGTGCGTGGATAACCACGAGAGTACTCCTGCTGTCATACGAAATTACTCCTTAAACCATAACTCCAGGAGTAGGCCCTGTGTGTCTAGGCCGCAGACACGTCACTAGCTGGCGTTTACCTGGCCTCCTTCTAACCAACAAACGGCTATCACTGCGACCAAAGCAGAGCCGGCTTTCATCATAAAACACAACAGATCTCCACTCCGTCCTCCAATGAGCTCTTGCTTGACACCACTCACGGCGCAAACGGCAGTGGTTTGGAGTCAGTGGAATGCACTGTACAGGGCGTCTGGCTGGGAGCTGCCCTTGAAGTAACCGATTTGTAACAGTTCGCTGTGTCACTGTGGTGCCAACTGCAACTCGAGTTTCAGCTGCAGACGCAGTACGATTAGTTACAGCCATACGCCGAATACGACGGTCTTCCCTCTCAGTAGTACCACGTGGCCTGGTCTTCTTGAGGCAGTACCTTCCCTTGACCACTGCCGCCAATACTCATGCACAGTGGATACATTCCTGCCAAGTCTTTCAGCAATATCGCGGAAAGAAAATTCACCTTTTCGTAGCCCTACAACACGACCTCGTTTGAACTCAGTGAGCTGTTGATAATGGCTTCTTCGTCTTCTCAGAGGCATACTTGACTAATATTAACCCACTCTGTCAAATCTCAACTGTAAATAGCGATCACGAACCTTACAGCGCTTATTTAAAGCAAACCTCATTTACATGTTCATAGTGTTCACATGCTACTAGCGGCACACTTACGCGTGTAGCTCGAAATTTGAATCGACGTCATCTTTCAGATGTATAAACACGCCTACCAAATTTCGTTTATCCAGCACAGCTCCTTCCTAGTGTTGGGATTTTTTTTCCATCGGTGTATAAGAGAACTGCATGTACCTTTAAAAAATTGTAGGATTAATAGAGAAAACCGTAGAGCAATAGTCCCAAAATATGAATAGAATACTCTGTAAATACCTCCCGAATTGGAATACCTGTAGATTTAGTAAAAGATGAATAAGAAGAAATAGCTCTGTGAAGTCTTGAAATTGTTCTCCATTAGAAAGGTTCATGTACACAATAAACAGAAAATGTATAATATCAATTAAAATGGCATAGCTTTAATATCTGACAACTTGACTGAATCATTGACATGAAATTTTATCTAAGCGACTTAACTGGATCTAAATATAACTAATATGTTTAGAGAATCACCTGGTTTTCAAAAAATGGCTAATTTAAAGTGAAAATATGTTTCTAAAGCTAAAAATCAATATCATCCGCAAATACATCATGCCATTTTCTGGCAATAAAAGTAGAAGACCTCTGAAGTGTTAAAATAATATCTATGATACAATTTTTTTCTGAAAAATGCTAAATACTTAATACAAAAAATGTGAAATATGTAATCAGATTTTGATATAAATATATTTGGAATTAGAATTAATGAATAATTTTTTGTATATTAATATAAAATTTAAAAAAGGACATATTACAAACTCGTTATTCAAATCAAAAATGTCTTTCAGCTTCATTATTTTTGTTGAGATATTGGGGTAGGTTTTTATTAAAAAGTTACCGTATTAATAATCACTCTTTAGTTATGCGTTTTTCAATCATTTATTAAATTGCGTTGCAGATATTTTTAAATTTTTTCCCTGTTCTATGCATTTAGTACGTTATATAATATCACGAAGCATTGTTACTTTGGAAATCTTTGGTATTTCATTCTATACTAATTTCTTTTTCTATATATTTCGTTTTAATTATTTTGAATGCTTGATGCATATGAATTTTTTATTGCCTACGTTGACTTTTGAGAATCACGGTAATGGATCTACTACGAAGAAGTCAATTTTTGAGTTTAAAGCGGTCTCTTAAATTAATTATTTTTCTCGTGAAAAATAGATGAAAATATGCTTTAAATTTTTCCCACCAGAGGACAAAAAATGGCGTATGGATAAAACTACCAAATGCTTTTCTCTTTTTTAATGAGATTAGAACTTTTGTTTCTAAGATTCTCAACAGGCAATATATGCAATGTCTTGCAAATATGTGAATAATGTTACGCACTATTAATTTTCAGGAATTCTTTTTTTTGTTCTTGTATTTATTCACATTTAACAATAGTAGAGCCAGTTCTTGGTGATATGAAAAACATAATTGTTTTCTGATATCTAATTGCACCTCGTCTTTTGATATTGTGTGACATTATTTCCCTTTCCAAAATTACGCAAATCGGTTCAAGATTCGATAGACTGGCGCATTTTTGTTACGCAGTTTTTGAAAAATCATGGCCGATTTCAGGCCAAACTAGACAAAATAGCCCTTCTCCCTAAAAATCATCTGAAACCCCGATCTTTAATGAATAGTAAGAACCATCTCTTTGGGTTACCATAAAAACTGTCATATTATCACATTTATCGAGATATCACCGAAAACATTCAACTTTGGTGACTATTATTTTAAAATAAAATTTAAAAAGGATGCAAATAAAATGTTTTAATGGTTGATTTTGCAATTTTGTTTAATAAATTTATTTCTTCTGAAAAATAATTTAAAAAATAATGAATCAGATAATTTCACTGTTTTAATTTACCGTATTACCATCACTCAGACTGGATAGGAGAAATTAAATGAGCATGATTGATTGATCATGATGAAAAAAAATTTAATAGAAATTTCTTGGCGCTTAACATTTTGGACATTAATATCAATGTAGAGAGCAATAGCTGCGAGAGAGAGAAATAGGGAAGTAAAAGGTTTCATTCAGTGAATTGATTATATCAGTACTGTAATATGATAACACGGTATGCCATATTCCCGAAAATATGTCATTGATTCAAAACGCTTATTGGCTCAAATAATCAAAATTCTAATATTGGTTCTCGAATCCTTGTATGTAATATATGGGTGTTGTATCTTATTATTTAACATCATAGGTACCTGACAATCTGGTTGCCGCCTCAAATGTTTTGCATTGCATCGTTTTGGGGATTCTGTTTTCCAATGTAAGTAAATACAAGCACAAACTATTTTAGTTAAGAAATACATTAATAATTAAGTGTGTGTATAAAAGTTAAGGTATTTAAAAAATTGGTGGTCATTTATGATTTAATCTGTACTAGATTATTTCTTTATCGCAATTCATCTATAAAATTATCCCATGTTAGAAAGCATGAAATGTTGAAAAATACCTTATTCCAAGACACGAGCAGAGCTGGAAGGACTTGCACCACTCTTGCCATGAAACCCTCAAGCCCTTTAATCGACATCACAGAAAAGTTGCCCTCTTTAAGTTCTCAAAGAATTCAATGCGCAACATTTTGCCCTGCCTGATTACAGGGTGCGACGCTCGCTCCTTTTATCATTTGCATAAAACTTTGCCGAGGCGGAATGTCTTCTAAGTTGAAACATTAATAATCCGTTTATGAGCATTTGAGAAGAGTTCGCCTATTCAATTACGGTGGGAGATCTTTTGGCGAGGCCCTTGGCACGCGACACCTGAAAGCGCGCTCCCTATAGATTTTGAGGGAATGGGTTAGCAATAGCTGCCCCCTCGTGTTAAATGAAATCACTTGTTAGGCGGTTGCTGCACTAAAAGTATACTATTAGAGTATTGTTGAATACTTGAAGCCTGAATCAAGAAGGATGTAGTTTTAGTAGTTGTACGTCAACTTTTGCCTACATTTAAAGAAATCGCAACATTTAATTGCAATAACGTGCAATCAGTTTTGTTTTATATATTTGATGTCTGTTTTATTTCATTCAAAGACCATACTAAATGATATATGGATATTTATAATAATATATGGAATTTTTCTACGACCAAGTTTGAAATTGTTGCAGTATAAAACTGTTTTTTTTTAATTCTCTTAACATTGACCTTTTTTCATTTATAACAATGTTTTAACCTATAAACAATGTTTCTGTTTTTAATGAATTAAAAAAATATTATGACCCTATTTTCCAGCAATTAATTTCTCACAAAATGAAAGCAGAATTTAACTTGCAAGAGTTGCGTTAAAAGTTAACCATTGCTTTGCCGTCACTTTAACAAGTTAAGAATGTACCAGTGATTGCCACTATTTTGACAAAAACTCAAACTGAAAAATTAAATTAACTCTTATTGAAATTGAAAAGTGGGAAGTGTGATGTTCAGCACGTGTTTAAAAAGAAGCGTAATGTTATGGAACAAATATAAATTGTGACATTTTCTACATAATTCCATGTCAGCTTATTGCGAATCAGAGAGATATAGTGCAAAGAACAAGTAATCGAAAGGTTTCTATAATAATATGAATTACGCGTCAATCGAAATTTAAATATATTTGACCGAGAAGTTATAAAGAGAGGAAGGCACTTAAGTATTTAATTGAAAATTTTAAAACGCATTACTCTTAGCGACTTGTAAGTAATAAACAAGGGTTTATTTTTTTAGGCTTCTAAATTTAAGAGGTAAATTTTTTTTGATTATATATAGATTTTAAATTTGGAAGATAAAAGTTTTGGGATTAGTTAGTATATACTAGGAGTTTATGAAATCCTTCCATAAATAGGTTATTTTTTTTACTTTCTCGCATCCATAAAATAAAAAGCATAGTAATAGTAAAAAAAATTTGTATTCGAGTTTTTGACGAATCTCTACGTTTTAGTCCTGCATGATTTTGAAAAACACATCCATCCTTCTACCAGTCTGTCTCGAAGTGCTTTTGAGTTACCAAAAAAGCTTCGAGTTAGACGGTTGGACTATCCATTTAGACCAACGGTTTTTACACTAAATTTGTAGTAAATCAAATTTCGAGCAAAATCTATTCAAGGGAAGCTCGTCTATCCTGCTGTCCTATTATAAATTAACACGATAACTACGAAACGAAGAGAGCTAGCTAGCTAGATAAGATTCGACACGCAGATTTAATGTCTACAGTGTAGACACCTCACAAAGTTTGAGCCAATTTCAGCAAGGGTTGACTGTCTGTTGGTCAATACTTTCAGAAATATGTAAATGGGATAATTCAAAATCGTAATAACTTAAATATACTAAATTTGGTATGAAGATTTGGGACTACAAATGAAATTTTGCGTCAAATCTTCGTTTCAATCGGTTGAGAAAAATGTGTTTAAAGCACAAATTCAATTTTCGATATTTCTGACGATATTAGAGCGATTAATAGCCAATAAACCTACCCGGGATAATTCGATACATTCAGTAAAAATGCTAAATTCATGCCAAAAGTTAAGTATCTTGTAATTATTCTACGCTAATGTCATGCAAAGCATTCTTTGGCGTGACAAGTTTATTAAAAATTATGCGAGAAAGTTTTGGAGAGACCTGTCTCTCTAATTAGAAACATATTGCATTTAATTATCATTTCTCTTCTTTTTATAAACATACCAAAATGTTGAATAACCGATATTTGTATTAAGAATAGTACTAATAATTCATCACATTAAAGTCCATTTCACATAAAGTAATTATTACATTGAATTGCGATAGCATTCAAACAATTCTGTTTTTAATATTGGATGTCAATTTATTTAATGTAAACACCCTAATAAACAAAAATTCAAGCAATACACAAGAGAAAAAAATTATTTAAAAAAATTAATAGCCATAGTTTTTTGATAATTTATAGATTTCGAAATTGAAAGAGAAAGGTTTTGTTACCCGCTTTATCAACAATTTAACACCTTTCATTTCTTTTTCTTTTTTTTTCTTTTTTTTGTAAATATACCATAATACCAGGTATACTCTCGACCAGTTATAAGATGGCCAGTAGACAGCGCATGCTCAGTAAAGTTGAAAATGGCTGTTCGTTCGATGTTAAGTAATAGTCCCGATGGGACAATTACTAGCCTCTGTCGTTATTGCTACGTTCAATGGTGGTAGATGGCTTTACGCAAGAAGAGGGGACAACTACAAGACTCTGGATTGTATTTTTTCTTACTGTGTAGAATTTGGCAAGGATTTTGGAGTGAAAAAAATTGATCACTTATCATAGATTAATTCTGACATTTTTTGCTCTTTCTGATGCGAGTTTGTGTATGTATGTGTATGTGTATATGTATTTTATTTAATTTACCATTTTTTCCTATTTAAAAGTTTTCTAAATTTAGGTATGTTGATCATTTTTTTTAATTTTACCATGTTTCTTTTGTGTAAATATCCATCATTTTAATACGATGCCTATTAAAAAAGAAAAATTCTGAGTCGCCAAATTGAAAATTTATAGCCAAGCATGGAATGCACCAATGCATTTTATGAAATTGTGGCAAACATAAACCAATCCTTATTCTGCGCATATGCTGCCAACTTGCCATCTTATAGCTGACCGAGTGTAAACCAGGCATAATGATGAATAATTGATTCCTGAATTAGAGGAAGTATAGTTTCAGAAATTCATCATGTGAAAGTGCAATGAAAGTAATAGTTGTATTAAATTGCAACAGCATGAATTCAATCTTATTTTTAAAAACATTCCTCAGTTTTATTCAACCCAAACATCACACCAAATAAAGAATCAGTGAATAAACAAGGAAAAATCATTCCCCCTACTAAATTTTTTAGGTAATAAATTTCGAGGTTGAGGATAGAATTTGAAAGAGTAGTTATCATCTAGCGTTGCATGAAATGCTTCATTAAGTATTGTGATATATCACTATATTAAGGTGAGGTAGCGTGCAATGAAGTTGTTTTTGAAAATAAGTGTCGATTTAATTTAATTTGAATATTAAACTAAACGAGCATCAAACCAAAAAGTAAATACACAAGTCTTTTTTCATTTTAAGAGATGGAAGAATTAGCTGTTGGGTGAGAAAATTTGTAATAATATCTATCATATGAAATACTAGACACCTTTGGCGACCAGCTGGTTCGCCAAGAGTAATGGGGTCTAAGATTTTCAATTAAAAACTTATGTGCCTTGCTCTCTTTATCATTTCCCTGTCAGATATATTTCAACTTCGAAAGGCACGTAACACTGATTTACTAAATTAATGATATAGATGTTGCAAACGATCATAGAAACCTTTGTCTTGTATTTCTTTTTTAGAAAACATAACATTTAATATTTATTTAATTTCATCCAATCACGTGGTGAATGTTAAATTTTTTTTTCGATTTAATTTGCAGTCATAGTTAATTTATTTTTTAATTTGTACTTCTGTCAGTATGATTTCAACAGTTTAATAAAAGCTATTTTTTTCAATTTGCTCGTTCATTATTTATTTTAGAAAATGTCACATATTATATTTCTTTTATTTTATCCAGTCACATGCTAAAAGTTGCATTTCTTTAGATTTAATTTATAATGATAGTTGTTTTTTTTTAGTTTGAACTTCTGTCAATAGGATGGCAACATGCTGATAAAACCTAATTTTTCCCTCTTGACGTGCTCGTGCAGATTAAATTTTATTGTTTTGTCCGAAATATATTGTTGTAAAACATGTTAAAATATTTCTTTAAAAATTCGTTAAAAATAGAAGCTTAAGTTATACATTAAAACACTGATACCATTAGAAAGCTAATTCTTTAATCTTTAAATTGATGTAAAAATCATGTTTGTGCAATAATATTTTCGGAAGTTATAGTGGAAAATCGTCGAAATTTCGCTTAAATTTTAATTAATTCAAATTCTAATTAAAAATTCGAAAAAAGGGCTCCGAGGTACACATTCCCAAGCTCCAAGGTATACATGAACCAAATTTGGTAGCTGTAGGTCCAACGGTCTGGTCTGTGGAGCGCCAACACACACACACACACACACACATTGAGCTTTATTATAAGTATAGATGATAGGAATTATTAAAAGGTAGAGCATTATATGAAATTACCTGTTAAGCTTGTCGGTCTGTTAAAAACGTATCTTATTGCATATTGTTACAAAGATTCTATTGTACTTAATTCTTTAAGAAATATGATACAAAATTTCATACTGGCCAGTATTTTTAATTATTAGGCCGGACATCACATTTTATCCATTTATCTCACTATTTTGTTAAATTATTGTGTTTATATGAGAATGGACAGCAAGAAAGAAAAATTGCCCATAGACAGATTTCGTGAAAATGTCACATAAATATGTATATTTATTTACTCGTGTACTTAGTTCAGAGAGTATAATAATCGTTAAAAAACATTCGAACTCCAGTTTTTGACGAATCTCAATTTTTTAGATCTCCCTGGATTTAAAAAAAAATACATTTTTTGGAAAATATTCCTTCCTCTATCTATGTGCAACAAAGATAACTGAAAATTTCTTTAAACTAGACATTCGATATTCTGTTCTAAGAAAGTCTGTCTATTTAACTGTTTGGATATCAGTTCGCACTATTATTACAAAACGAAGATAGATATATGGATAAGATTCGTTACACATATTTAACATCTATATTGTAGGTACCTATCAAATTTGGAGCTCCAATTTTGAGTCCAACAAGAACTTGAACGTCAGTCAGTCTCTGGTCTTCAGAAACACAATCGCGATAGCTCAAAAACGAAATAACTTTAAGTAAATAAAATGAGATGTAACATTTTGTAACTAACAAGTTCATTTTTGTTTCAATCGATTAATCAAAGTGTGTCTAATTCTGTCAAATCAAATTCTATTTTTGGATACTTTTAACCACATTCGAATGATTAATCGCCAAGGGGGTCACAATAGATTAAATAAAAATGTTAAATTTACACCAAAAGTTAATAGTACATAATTATTCAACACCTGTGTAATTTAAGGTGTTCTCTGAAATGATAAATTTACTAGAGAAAATGCGAGAAGGTTTTGGGGATGCCATTTCTGCTGATTAGTGTAAGGTAACATGCTAGATGCCATCAATTAAACTCATTTTTAGGTATTTTGTTAACTGATAAATGTAAGGGAGAAAAAAGGGACATTATTCCAATAATTGTTTTATCAGCCCATCATATTGTTACGGATTTTACCGGGTTCGCCTTTAGGGGCTGTATAACATGAAAACACAATCAGCCAGCCTCAGTAGAAAACAACAACGGCGTTTACTTACACGAGTATACAAATGAGACAAATACAAAAACGACAACTTTATACAGCCAATGCGAACAAAGAGTAGCACACTACATCAAACAGTAGTCTATAAATAGTAATCGATCACAATACACAAAGCTGTCTGATAGAGTTCAGTAAAAGAGATCGGAGTTTCGCACTATCGTATCTCTAGACAGCAGAAATTCTTCCCCTCTTCTCGCTTTAGCTGTATCAAACTGCCGACTCATTACCACACGACAGGCAACTCCACACACAACATGACAATACGCCGGATTATACCCTCGTTGCTTTGCTATCTTCTCGAATGCTCGATACTTGACTACAATTCCAACGATTACACTTGTGGTTGATGGTTGACTCCGATTCTTTGCAGCTTGAGATTACTGGCGTTTTATAGTTGCCGGGAGGTGGTTGGAGAAGGCTTTGGGCATATCTCAGTTCCTATTGCATAGAACATTAAAATTCTGGAAGTTCCCAGCATTATCCGTTTTGTCACCAAAGAGGCCAAATTCATTGCCAAGTTACCAAATTGTCAGCAAGTTTACTTCCAAACTCTAGGATCACTGGTTCAGCATCCGAGCAGCATCCAAGACAGATAATTGCAAATCGGTCTTTACGGGGAAAGAACTAACCATGCTGGGAAGCAGCATTATATTGGGTTGGAGGGAAAGTTCTGTCGTATTTTAAATAGGCAGGTGATTTTTGTAAATAAAAAAAACATCTGGCTAGTGAGTCAATCGGATTTTTTGTTTTGTTTTTTAAGCTGCTGTATAATATAAAAGGTGCCCTTTTTTACCGTTCATCATTTACTTGTAATATTTAAAGGGAAAAACATGTCGGTAGATAAAGTGCATTTACGACACTGCATTTTATATGAATTCCAAAAAGGAAGCAACGCATCTGTTGCATGTAAAAATTTATGTGCGGTATTTGGAAAATATATTGTAAATGTTCGTACTTGTCAAAGATGGTTTAGCAAATTTTGTTCCGGCGACCTGAGCCTCAAAGAAAGTGTTCGATCTGGACGACCATCCAAGATCGATAATGATGTTTTGCGATCCATGTTGGAAAATAATCCACATTTAACAAGTCGAGAAATTGCAGAAGAGTTTGGCATTCATCATACAACTGTTGGAGATCACATTAAATCTCTTGGATTTGAGTTAAGCAAAGTGTTTGGGTTCCACATGAATTAACGGAAAAGAATTTGTCTGATCGTGTAAGAATATGTTCATCACATCTGATTAGACACAATGTGGAGCCGTTTTTGGACAGGCTGGTTACTGGAGATGAAAAGTGGATTCTTTACGAGAATATTAAAAGAAAAAATCTTACTGCAAACCAGGAACATCATCAGCAACAGTTCCAAAACCAAGTATCCATCAACGAAAAGTACTGCTTTGTTTGTGGTGGGACAGGAAAGGTCCAGTATATTACGAGTTGCTGAAACAGGGAAAAAACATCAACGCGGATCTGTACTGCAATCAGCTGGATAAATTGAATGCAGCTATCAAAGAAAAAAGGCCAGCATTAGCGTCCAGAAAAGGAATAGTGTTCCACCTCGATAATGCTCGCCCGCATACTGCAATGGTGGCACTACAAAAACTGAATGCGTTAGGATGGTAAATCCTTAGTCACCCCCCGTATTCACCTGACATTGCACCCTCTGATTATTACCTGTTCAGATATCTGCAAAATTAACTAACGGGAAAAAAGTCTTTTGAAAGTGTTTCTAAGGTTAAATGCTGACTATTTTAACCCCATGGATGAGAACTTCTACAAAACAGGAATTTACAGGTTACCTGGATGATGGCAATAGGTTGTAACAAATAACGGAGCATATATAATTGATTGATATTAAACACATATTTTTATAAATGAATTCAAATATTTTCTTTAAAATACGACAGAACTTTTCCTCCAACCCAATAGTTTTGTAGCAATATGGTGAAAACGCTTAAGTTCCTTAAAATTTAAAAGCCAGATTTTGTAAACGATTGCATTATTCTCCTTTGCATACTTTGCCATTCGTGAAGAAAAATAACCATCTAATTAAGATTAAGAGATGCACAAATTCAGAGTAGATCAAATCCTTCCTAGTTTAAACGTTTTCTAACTGGTGTGGTTTATATGTTTAGGGAAGGAATGTGAACTTCAGATGCCGCCGGAGAAATTGAGTGTAACTGTTCAAAATTTTGAAGTTAATTTCAAAATAAACTTCCCCCAGCTTTAAAAAGGATAATAAACTGACACTAGGCTAAATTGGCTGTGCATTAGCTTCTTTTTAACCCTATTCAAGACTGATTGCTCATCGTTTGTACAAAGAATTTCTAAGTTAAAAAGGTAGGTAGCACAACTTGTATTTAATAACTGCAATTCAATAATTTCAGCTTTTGGGGATAATTTATAAAATAATTTAATCAAAAAATATATCATAAAAACTTTCAAGCCAGCCTCCAGGCATAAGGGTAGCGTGTCTTCCCCTAAATCTGCGCGTCTGTCCTGGGTTCTAGTCCCGATTCGGGCATGGTTGTTCTTCATCTGTTCTATCTGTGAGATGTGCAAATGCAAATGTGATGTTTAATAGCTAAGATATACTCTTGGTCCTAGTTAGCGCTACTAAAACAAGAGAAACGCTCTCTCGGCGTAAAAAAGCTAATTTAGTCAGTGGTCTTGGCCTTGACGACATTAGAAACAACAACAAGAACTTTGGAATTTTCTCATTTAGTAACATTTGTAGATAATTAATATATTTTGAATTATTTTCAACGTTAAAAGCAAAAATATAAGAAAAATTATAAAAGTTACTATGAATGAATGAGGAAATTTGAAATTAGCTAATTGGAAAATCTAAGTAAACAATGGTGTAAAATTTAAATTCTTGATTTCATATTAATGAAAAATCAAGTTAATTGAGATTAAAACATGGAATCGAAATACACTGATGGAAAAAAAAAATCTCAACACCAAGAAAAAATTACTGTACAGTAATGAAATTTTTGGAATACATTTGTCTAGGTAACATATTTAATCGATTAAAGTTTCAAGACCACAGGTAGAGCCATTGGCGAGAAGAGCCATTTCAAATGTGAAATGTTGGTACATTAGTAACCAGTGTAACCGCCAGAATTTTGAATGCAAGCATGCAAACGTGCATGCATTGTGTCGTACAGGTGTCGGATATCAGTTTGTGGGATGGAGTTCCATGCCTGTTGCACTTGGGCGGTCAATGCAGGGACGGTTAATACTGGTTGTGGATGACACTGAAGTTGTCGTCCAATGATGTCCCATACGAGCTTGATTGGAGAAAGATCTGGTGATCTAAAAGGCCAAGGCAACATGTCGACACTCATGTTGGGTTACAACAGCGGTATGAGGGCGAGCGTTATCCTGTTGGAAAACACCCCCTTGAATGCTGTTCATGAATGGCAGCACAACAGGTTGTATCACTAGACTGACATACAAATTTGCAGTCAGGGTGCGTGGGATAACCACGAGAGTGCTCCTGCTGTCATACGAAATTGATCCCCAAACCATAACTCCAGGAGTAGACCCTGTGTGTCTAGGCCGCAGACAGGTCACTAGCAGGCGTTCACCTGGCCTCCTTCTAACCAACAAACGGCTATCACTGCGACCAAGGCAGAACCTGCTTTCATCAGAAAACACAACAGATCTCCACTCCGTCCTCCAATGAGCTCTTGCTTGACACCATTCACGTCGCAAACAGCAGTGGTTTGGAGTCAGTGGAATGCACTGTACAGGGCGTCTGGCTCGGAGCTGTCCTTGAAGTAACCGATTTGTAACAGTTCGTTGTGTAACTGTGGTGCCAACTGCAGCTCGAATTTCAGCTGCAGACGCAGTACGATTAGCCACAGCCATATGCCGAATACGACGGTCTTCCCACTCAGTAGTACCACGTGGCCACCCGGAACCTGGTCTTCTTGAGGTAGTACCTTCCCTTAACCACTGCCGCCAATACTCATGCACAGTGGATACATTCCTGCCAAGTCTTTCAGCAATATCACGGAAAGAAAACCCACCTTCTCGTACCCCTACAGCACGACCTCGTTCAAACTCAGTGAGCTGTTGATAATGGCTTCTTCGTCTTCTCAGAGGCATCCTTGACTAACATTAATCCACTACGTCAAATCTCAACTGTAAATCACGAACCTTACAGCGCTTATTTAAAGCAAACCTCATTTGCATGTTCATAGTGTCGCTACTAGCGCCACACTTACGCGCGTAGTTCGAAATTTCAATCGACGTCATCTTTCAGATGTATAAACACGCCTACCGAATTTCGTTTATCTAGCACAGCTTCTTCCTAGTGTTGGGATTTTTTTTCCATCAGTGTATGTTGATCAATATATTGATGTTCAGCATTGTATTCAAATAAAATCATGCATTTGTTAGATGAATACCAAAGAATGTTATATGTATTTTTCCCATATTCCTGGAAGTTCGAATATATTTATGTAGTAAGAAAATTTTAATATTGTAGCATAAATAATAACTGTTGATTTACTACAGAACTATTGAAAACTGCTCTCTTGACTTGGTATAAATGGCCAGAAGGAAGGAATAAAGAGCAATTGAATCAGAATGTCTTCTTCTACGCAGAATAATAGAATTTTTTAACTGAATTATTTTATGTCCAAAGAGCATTAAACCAATAGTATACAAAGATTGAAAAAAATAAGGTAAACGTTTCTTCCATTTTTATTTCCAAGATGATTAAACTATTACGTACAAATTAAATTTGTTCATATTCAAAACAAAATAAAACTATGTATCCAAATGAGCTCGAGATTGAGTATTTCTGAATTGATTTTGTTGATTTTACTCAGGTAAACATTTTTAAACTAACGAGATTTTTCCTGTTTCAAGGTTTATGTTATTTGTTTTGTAATAGTCTTTTATAGGGTTATTTTAAATATGATTTTATAGTAAAGCTAAGAGATGTATTCTGTGTAAACAATCCTCTCCAAAATTAATTTTTCTCGCCATATAATGTGCAGCACAAGCAATTAATTTTCTTTATTATTTTTGTTGATTTCATAGCATCATTAAATAATGATTTATTAATGTCAGAAATCACGCTGGCTAATGAATTTCAGTATCTTATTTTTCATTTGAGAATATTCTTTATTCAATATAAAATTTTATCCATAGCCAGAGCAAGTATATCATTCCTCCCTCGACAAAAACTTAGGCAATTTTTCGGCTGACGTCACCAGCAAAAGAAAAAAATGATGCCCCTTTTGCAAAATATGCACATGCATACTCAAATTTAATATAGCCGAATATAAACAAATTTGATACAATATATTTATTCTTTTTTAAATAGACAAAAGATTTTAATTCCATAAAAAGTAAACACTTATCAATATTATTCAATAAGTAATATAAATTCGCAATTATAGTTAAGCATAATATAACCGAATATAAAATATTTTATATAAAATATTTATTGTCTTTTAAATAGACGAAATATTTTCATACCACAAAAAGGAAACACTTATCAATATTATTCAATAACTAGCATAAATTCGCAATTATAGTTAAGCATAATATAGTCGAAAATAAAATATTTATAAAATATTTATTGTATTTTAAATAGGCAAAAGATTTTAATTTCACAAAAAGGAAACAATTATCGTCATTATCTAGTAAGTAGCATAAATTCACAATTATAGTTAAACTATTGATTCAATCTAATATTGATTACGAGGACTGAAGTCTAGCGATTATATCTTAGTATCTGTTTAATTGACAAGCGTCCTGTTGTTGTAAAGGGTGTCCTACAGTTAAATTTGAATTTGTCACCATTCTTAGGGTAAAGTATTGGCAACCTAACGCTGTAAAGAAAGCTATTTATTGCTGATAGTTTAGGGTTAGTAAAAATGGAGCGTTACGCTTTAGAATAACGTGTTTTCCTTATTGAACAACATTTCAAACATAATGAAAGTCAGACAGCTTCAGTTTGAAAATTCTAGAATTGACCCCCTAGATCGTGTTTTTTAATATCATTGTGTTTCTTTTTTATGAGGTTATTTGAAATCAAAGGTCTATAACAACAAGCAAGCGTGCATTGAATGGGGAAATTAAACGCTATATCAATGAAATCCAGTCACATATATTGAAAATGGCTAGCAAAGTTTTTTAAAATTTAGTTTTAATTTTGCGTTAATGCGTTGTTATATTGTGTCATGCTCCATTTTTACTGGCTATGAGCTATCAGCTGTCAAATAGTTTTTTAATAGGGTTGCCAACATTTTATTGCACGAAGGGGGGCAAATTCAAATCTTGTGTTAATTTCAGAATACCCTTTATTACCTTTGGATCTGAGTAGTCATAAATTACTTCCTACAGAATTTTTTTTGGTGAAATAGGCACTTATTTTATTAAATGTACAATTCAAGTATTAGCCAACTATATGGTTTCCACTATAGCAAAGATAAAAATAATAATTACGGCGTTACAAAAGTTTTTTTGGAAAAATGAGAATATCAGTTGTAGCAGATTATAACAGCACATGAAAATTTAATTTTTTTTCATTGTTTTCTTGTTTGATACACCTTTTGCTTATTTCGTTGACTGCTTGAAAAAGAATATTCTGCCTCCATTCCAATAAAATAAGAACAAACAAGAAAAAAATTCCCTCATTCTTGCCTAAGCTCATACCATCAAAAGATGACACAACCCCATTCCAACCAGCCTTCTGACATTTTCGCAAATATGACATCATAAATCTTCCCCAAATAGCAAAACAAAAGATAAAAAAGACAACTTTCTAAAATCCTTCAGCTCTTTGGATAAAGAAGAAGTAGAGCAAGAAAACAAAAGACTTCTCTTTGTTTTTTCTCGGGGAACGAAACCTTATTATTAGCTTTTCGATCTATTCCGGCATCCCCCGTATCACCTCCATCCATTTGTGTCGCTATAAAGAGATACGTGCTATTGATAAAGGCTTCTAACCCTTGCGTGACTTAATTTCGAAGGATTCGCGAGGAAAACAACATCATTACCATTAAGGTTATTAAGTCTTTGCTATTTGCTGGCGGGAGGGATGAGCTGTGACGGAAGACTGTGTGTAGTATTTAAAGAGAGGGATATGTATAGGATATATATATATGATTGAATGCACGGGTTGAGAAGCTACGTTGCTCTCAACACGCGATTTTCGCGTTCTTTCAATTGTTGGAGGGGGTAAATTTAATGATTTTTGGACGTGATGGATCGGGCATTTTTGGGGTTAAGAGGGTTGTTGTGATTACGTTGTGATTGAACGTCTGGTGTTATTTTTTAATGTATTGGATTTTTTAAAAAATCTATGAAGGATTTTTGAAGTATGTTACCGTTGATTTAGATGTCTCAAATATGAGTTTCCATCGTTTTTTTTTATCGTAAAAGTAATATGGAAATATTGGATATTTGATGCTGCTTTTTTTCCTTCCTTTTCTTTGTGTTTATATAATAAAAGCAAACAAAAGTATATTTAAAAGCCATTAGATAATGAGATTTCTAAATGGTTCTTAGAATAGATTTTCCTATTTTTTTCACCACTGTATCGTATCTTAATTAAGTCCATGTATTAAAATAAGGCTTAGATAGTCTTAGATTTATTATTGTTCTAGAAATGTATTATAATTTATCTTGGCTTTTTTCCTCTTGACTAAATTTTCAAAGCATATTGCCGTTAATTTAGATACTGAAACATGAGTTTTCTTCTTTTTAAATCATAAAACAACAGAGAAATAATAGGGAATTTTGCATTTACTTCATTAGAGCATACATATATATACTGGCTGCCTCGACCGACTTCCGTCAAAAGTTATTGGCAATGCGCAGTCCATTAGAAAAAATAAATAAATAAAACGAATTTCAGAGTGATAACTTTGATTTATTGATTTAATGTCTCAATTACAAATGACGATTACTTACAAAAATGTTTTCTCTTTCTTAAATTTCAATAATAATGTGATATTTTTATTGTAATGTTTTATGGTACACAATAATTTTTGATTACCTGGCGCGTAAAAAAATAAAGCTGTACGGGTTTCCTGCGCAGGAGACTGCAACAAACAGCTGTCCATGAGAGTAGCATGGGTTTTCGAGATTTATTCCGCAAACACTCAATAACCGACCCTCGGATCAGCAAGTTTCTCTGGAAATTGCAGTTGTTTAAATTCATATGGTACGTAAGTTGGTAAAATTGACAAATGGGGTATCAAATCCTCTTCTCCCTTATATTTTTCCCTTAAGAATGGTTGCTTCGATCACATTGTTCAGTAATATTTTTACTGCTAACCATGTGCCGTTACATGGAAGCGGTTGTTTGTTATTTCGTAACATTATGATCACCGATCCCATTTTCAATTGATGAAGAAGAAGGCGATATTCCCGGCAAATCCTGACAGTTTAAGAATTTTGGTGGATAGTTGACGATATCATCTTGGTTAGTTGCTCAATAGTAATATTTGTTGCCCATAATCAAGTTATTTGGAAGCAGTTGTTATATTTTTATCTGTTTATAAGGAAATGTATGGAATAAGTTCCAATTCCTGAAGCCGATGAGTGCAATGGCTCTAACGATGGAATCAATGACCTTAATTTTACTTTACCATTTAAGCAACACAATCCATTTGCTACATTTTTGTATTTCAATGCCTTACAATGTGGGCAAAAAGAGTTTATAGATCCATTAGCAACACATTGGATAGAACTGTAGTGGATTGAAACTTCGTATCTGAAGCCGCTTGTGAAACACTGAAAGCATCTTGAAAATGATGCGCTGCACGTGATTGTAATATTCTTATCTTTTCAATTTCATTTAGCTCTTCGCGTTTCTGTGTAGAGCGATTAGACTGAAAAACAGTCAGGTTTGTTGCTTTTCGAGTTCTTCGACCCAAATTGCTACTCCCGCGTCTTATAGGTGTCATAGTTGTAAATGTAAACACACGGAACAAATAAACACACAATTGGTTTTTTAGAGGAAAAAAAATAATAAAAACAACCACGACAAGGCCACGCACAGGAAGTAATTTAATGATCCTTGTAATTTTGAAGACACGTACGTAGGTCAGTAATATTGTTAAATTTGATGACACCCAACGCCCAGTCTTCTTTTTTTTTTCAAATGTTATTTTCGGCTGGCATCGATTAATACCTATTCAGCCTAATCATTTTGAAGGTATTCTAAAGACAATCCTAACGCACAGCGGCTGTTTTACTTTGGCGGACGTCAAATGTTTGACAGCTGAAAATAGATGTTTTAATTTACTCTATGGTTTCTATGGGAAAAGAAAAGTGATGCGTTTTCTTTCCATAAGAACCTTCCTTATGTCTTAACGACAATATGAAAACCAAAATCAGCCGAATTTTTAGAGCCGTACTCGAGTTTCGCTCATAGCAACACGTTTGGCGATTCAATTTTATTTATATAGAGAAGGAAATCCTTCCGCATCACAGATTACTTAAAGTACGAAGTAAAAGATTTTCATCCCTAAACGTCATTTGGGACTCCGTGCTGTATGGCAATTCTTTATCTTCCTGATGCCTACTATTACCCCTCTGAATTTGTCTGTCGAATTTGGCAACGCAATGTATATATATTGTTTCTAATTTGTAATGTTTTTTCCAATGCAGTGGGGCTTCATTGAAAGGAAGGCCGTTTTACAGACAGTTCTAGTGGATGTTTATTGTTTTTTTGTTGTCGTTTTATGGGAAAATAAAGGTGGTGTTTTTACTATTTTCCTCGCAATTTTTACGTTTTTTTTTCTTTCCATATGAGCCAAATCTTATTTATAATTTAAATGAGATAGGATTAGTTAAATTTATCAAGTGAAACAGGCAGATTGAAAATGATTTTCTTAATATTTTTTTTCTAAAAATAAACTGAACTTTATATTTAGAAAAAATTTTCAATTTTAAGAATATCGATGTTTTTTTTTCCTCATTTTTTACGGGTATTTGATTTTTTTTATCAATAAATTTCTGCTAAAAAGATTTGACATACCAGAGCTGAGAAAGTGCTGAGTTGAAAAAATATGTATTGAATTAAAATGAAATGAAATTAATAAATGTGTGTGAGACTTCTTTGCTGTTTATAAACTTACTGATTTTATTTTAATTTGCACGTATTAGACTGCAGTTAACGTGCAGATTTTTTCGATTACTCGTTAATACTAATGTGTGTGTATTTTTAAAGTTTTAAATTATTTAAACAATAACTTCACCCTCTATTGAATAATTTTAAAAATACTCTTTTAAATACAAAATATCACTCATAAAAAATGAGAGAACTTATACTTAATCATTGACATAATCACATGAACTTAGTTAGATATATTTAATAACCTCATCGAAAGATTATTAATGGTCTTGCTAATATATATTATCATTTTAGAATGAAAAGACAAAGCGAAATTCCAACAATATTGCTCTGTTTGATGAATTCTATCGATAATGATATCGATTTCTTATACATAACATTTAAAGCATATCAAAATAAGTAACAGAATTTGAGAGATTAACTTCTAATAACAATTTTTTTTCATTCTGAAATCACTGATTGTTTTCTGAGTTAGAAAATATAGTAGAGCAAATCAAACTACAAACGAACTTGAAATTATTTATCGTTTGAAGTTTAAATGCTTGGATTTTGTTACATAATGAATAGGTTTAAATAATTATCTTTCTACATTACACCAATAAAACATCGAGGATAGAATTTAAAACCTTCCGTGAAATTATACATACATTCATATGCTATAAGCCGTAAATGATCCTTAAATATTTCACTGCAAATTTTTACTTTTGTTCCAAACGAATTAGAGCGTTAGGCGTAAAGTATGTACATCAACCTAGGCATCATCATAGTCAAAAATGAGTAAGATCAATCACAACTTCAGTTCCTAAAAACAATAAGCAACCGATAGATTTTCCAGTGAACAGTTAAGTAACTTCCAATAAATTCAAAATTCTCTTTGTTTAATTTAAAACAATCCATCAAGCCGGCACAAAAGATAAGCGGTTAACACTACAACATGACAAGCGAGTCCCTATTCTTAAGAATAGATGCAGAACTTCCAATACTCTGAGAACATCCGCAGCCGCGAGCAGGTTTAATTCGAAGAACATCTACTCGAATGCCCTTTTCCTAAAAATTCGAATCCCACTGTAAGCGGAGTTTGAATTGTAAAACAGACGCTGCGAGAATTTGACCAATATTAATGTTTCCCATGGCACGGGAATATTGTTTTGCATTCGCCGAAAAATATCTCTGACATCCATTATTCAAATATCGCGCCCAAAGACACACAACAACATGACAAACGGAAACCTCCGGATTTATCGACAGACGATTTATTTTTCCGCTCTGTTGCCACGCAAATGACATTTTCTGGATATTGTTTTCCAACGCACCATTGATTACCGCTTTTCTCACTTTTGTTTTGCGCCTGTTTCCCCCCCTTTTCTTTTTGAGAGCGTGTGTGCAATAATTATTGAAGGGGCGCGCGACCATTTGTCAAGCGGTTGCGCACGCAAAAGTGCGCCCCATCGTCTGTCTAATGGCAGGTGGCGTGAGTGATCCACCCGGTGTAATCTATCTGTTGAATAAAGGAATTTTTCCGCCACAAAAATGGATTGGTGGAAGAAAACTCTGCACTGAAGTGAAGTGAAAAATTTGTTTACAGCTCCCCTGAAGCGTCTCGGTGTCGAGGAGTAATTGTTGCTGACAGACGATTGTCACTATTGTGTCACTAGAAGAAATGATTGAGGTGTTCTATTTTTGCGTTATATTTTCACGGATATTGCTTTACCGCTTAGGGATTATAGATGGAAAAAAGTTTTTTAATCATTGAAAAATTTGAGATTTTCATAAATCTCCATGATTTTTTTTTCATATTTTTCAGTCCGAAGATAAAATATTTTTCAAAATTATGCTTTTCTGTTGAGCATCAATGTTCAGTAAAAACTTGTGTTTAAAAAAAACATTAATAGATTTGAACATCATTGTCCATTTTGAGTGCATCATTATTCGTTGAAATACAAAAAATGTTCATCGAATGATTTGAACATCATTTTTCATAGAGAATACAAAAAATATTGTAATCATTAAAAAAATTCAATTTTCTTGAATTTCCATCTTTCAAACATTTATGAGTTCGGAGATAAAATATATTTAGAGTTATGTATTATAATGTTCTGTTGAGCTTTAAGATTCATTAAATACTTGGTAATTAAAAAATTATCTATTGATTTGAACATCATTGTTCATGGACAAAATCATCATTCATTAAGAACTAAAAAATATGCTCTTTGAATGATTTGAACGTAATTTTTCATAGAGAACACAAAACGTATTTGTCATTTAAAAATTCAAGATTTTCATGAATTTCCATCTTTTAAACATTTATAAGTCTGAATATAAAATCTATTTCGAATTATGAAATATGTTTTTCTATTTAACGTTAACGTTTATCATTTGGTAATTAAAAAATCATTGATTGATTTGAGCATCATTATTCATTAAGAACTAAAAAGTGTTCATTGGAGGATTTAAGTATCATTGTTCATTACAAATACACTAAATTACCAAAAAAAATTGCCGATTGATTGTTTGAATATTGTTCATTGAAAACATGTTAACTAAAACAATGTTAGTTGATTGATCGAACATTATTTTTCTATGAGAGCTCAGTAAATCAAAAAAAAAAAATATTCATTGCATGATTTGAACAACATTGTTCATTGGGAATAAGATAACTTACTAACAGAAAATTAATTGATTGATTTTAATTTTGAACATGATAAATAAAAATTAATTGGATGAAAATTTTGCCATTTCATTAATTGATTGATCTTCATTGAAAACATAACTCTGCAAAAAAAAATTCATTCATTGATGTGAACAGCATTGTTTTTTGAGGAAACTATAATTCATTTTCATTAATTGATCTGAACTTCACTGTTCATTAAAACATTAAAATGAAAAAAAATAATGACGTAGGGAGAAGGAAATTAAGTATGTAGTCTTCACGATAAAGTCTATGCTCATTAAAAAAGCTTGCGTATGTTTACGATGTTTAAATAAATCTGTTGTAAGTACAGGCAAAAAAATTGACATGCAGAAAATTGTATTGATGACACAAAGTACCTAAATTTTGAAATTTAATGTAGAAAAATTAATATTATTTAATATTTTATACTATTTTAGATGGCTTTTTGTAGTATTTACCAATAGTATCTTTTTTTAATATTTGAAGAAGAAAAGTCTAAGAAAATTAATTTAAGATTATTAATCGTTCTAAAGAAAATTGCTTTTTATGTCTGATTTAATTTACTTATCTTTAAGAAACTTTAAAAAAATTAATTTTAGTTGAATTTTTTAAGAATTGAAATTAAAATTCTTGCATCTGATATTTGGTTCCGTTACATTTTATAAATTTTTTTTGAAGCTTTTTCCAAGTTTTTCTTATTTAAAACTAGAACGAGTTCGAAGGTTTTTGATTGCAGATTTCCTCTGTGACACATTAGAAATAATCAAAACAGCTATCTATTTGATTAGGTATTTTGGTTCATAAATAGTTGTCAAATAAAAACTATCTTGATGTCAAACTAAATGTTTTGAGAGCTATTACGCTATTATTAAAATATTTAAAAACTTTAAAATGATTTTTTTTGCGAGTGCTGTGCAATTCTGAATTTTTCTAACAATGATAATTTGAAATTCCTGATTTAAAGAAGCTAATTTAAATTCTTTCTTTATAACTTGATAATTTTCAGTTCAATGATTTTATTTCTATTCCTATGATATTTTCTAGAAATTATTGATATTTCTACCAACGTTCTGGCTTAGGGGTAACATGTCTTCCCTATAATCCAGGCATCCCGAGTTCGAATGACGGTTTGGGCATGGTTGTTCTGTGTTCTATCTGTGAGATGTGTGAAGCGAATGTGTGTTTCATCTTCATGTGAACTTCAAGTCAGACTTCTGCCATCGGGTGCTCAAGGGTCTATATTTCAGAAGCTACTGCACCCCTTTCCATGGAACACGGACATAACATCATCTTCATCTATAAATATTTCTTTATCTATTCTTTTCATTTCTACGATATTTCTCTAACTTCCGCTATTAAAAATGATTATATTTAGATTGTTATACATGCGGATAGATGCTTTTAATCCTTTCAGTGAAGTCTGTGATAACACGTTAACAAATCAATACAATGATTAAAAGCTCATTTAATACTTTTTAATCGATAGTATCTTCTATATTAAGATTATCAATTAAATAATCTAACTGATGGCTATCTGAAATATAATTTATTCTAAAAATAAATTTTTCTTGATTAAAGAATCTAATAAGCTTTTGGTTTCCTATTACATGTATAAAAACGATTGTACAGTTAAATGATGTCTAATTTTTTCATTTTTATTATTTTTATGGTTTGAAATAGGAAAACATGATTCTGACAATGACTGAATTGCCTGTAACCAAGTAATTATGATATTTGGTAAAATGTTTCAAAATTGCTTTATAAAAGATGTTCAAGCGTTTTTATTCTTTGCTAGTGTAGTCTAAACTGAAAGTACAAAATGAATGAATGAATGTTGAATCTGCAAAATGAAATAGTATTTTTATTTAAAATTTTATATTAAATCCAATATAAAAATAAATGCCCTTATCCCGGATAATCCCTGCGATCTTTCTTAATTTAATTTTTTTATACCTAGAAATTTCAAATGCTTTATATTTATCAAAATTTGGTTACCAAAGTTTTTAAAATAGGGTAGTCTTCTATTTTAATTTTTATCGCATACCTATAATATTGAAGCCTCTTTTTATTAACATGATATAATTAATTTTAATTAAAAATATTTAATTACGAAATTATTTAATTAACTAATTCTATTTAATTTTAATTTTTAGTGAAAAAAACACTCACTATGCAGGGACTCTCTGTATAATGGAAAAACTTACTGACAGATATAAACTACATTACCGTACGTATTCGTAAATCAAGTTGTGAAACGTTGGTTTGTTGTTGCAATATTTTGAATTAAGGAAACATAAGAACTTCTTAATGGAAGAAGAGTAATTAATTTAACGAGCATTTTAAATACATCATTTCAGTAAATGAATTTTAAAATATGGTAGTCAACATTGAGCATGTTGGCTACCATCAAAGTCTGTAAACGAAAATATCAGGCATTTACTGTATTGTATTTGAAGTATCAAGAACATTAGTAATAAATAAATCAGGCAAAAATTTTTATAAACAGCAGACATGCAGTCGTAGATGAAGTCTTTTGTATGATCCAATAAAAAAATGCATATGGAATCAGGTGATTGTGAAGTCATTGGATGCGATTTCGATGACTTTTCATTGTTTCACTGTTTGTATTACAATCCTGCATTACGATCTGTGCAACTTTTAAGTGTTTCATTCAACTCTCAACGTTGATCCTTCTAATGACTTAATAAAAAATGGACTTGAAATCATATGATCTTATCGGCCATTAGATTGGACTACAATGTGGGAGATACATTTTCATATTTTATCGTTTGTATTACTACAATATATTACTATTTGTGATAAATTTTCACATTTCTTTTAAATTTTAAGGTCAAGACTTCCCAAAATCCAACAAAAGATTAAACCTGAAATCAGGTGACCTTGATAGCCATTAGATGGAACTACGATTTAGGATACATTTTCATTTCTTTATCGTTTGTGTTACTACAATATATTATATTTTGTGATTTAGTATTACATTCAAGTCTTGTTGCATATCTTTCTTATTACTCAATAAAAAAATGCACATGGAATCAAAGGATTGTGACAGTCGTTAGATAGCATTAAGAACTAGAACATACATTTCGCGTTTTATCGTTTGTATTACGACTATGTATCAGAATTTGTGATGAATTTAAGTATTTCTTTCGACCCTTATCGTCGCTCCATTTCATAATCCAATGAAAAAATGCATAGCAAATCAGGTGATCGTATCACTCAGTAGATGGAACTTCCAAATAGGAAATAACCTTAAGTATTTCATCGATTGTATTACAGCTCTACATTTCAATTTCTGCTAATTTTAAATGTTTCATGCAACCCTTAAATTCGATACATCTTATGACTCAATAAAAAAGTTCACATGAGATTAGGTGATTACGACGGTCATTATAGGGAACTGTATAATGAAATGTGTCTTTAGTAGTTCCTCATTTGTATAACTAGTCTGTATTACAAGTTGGACTAATTTTAGGCATTTCACGCAACTCGTAATATCTATTGGGTCGTTCGGAAAGTCATTTCGTATTTTTGTGTCAAAATGAAAAGAAATTTTCGTTTAATGAATAAATTATTTATTAAATTATAAAATTGTCATTCTGGTCTAATACCTTTTGCCCTTCTGGTCTAATACCTTTTGGTAGTAACATGATTACACGCTCATAAAAGTTTTGGTCTTTGCTGTAAAAAAAACTGATCGAGGTGGTTTTTGGCCTCCTCATTTGAAGGAAAAATTTTGCAAATCAGTTCTGGTACTGATGTACTGTTAACACATCTTCTCCACACATATTGGCTAATTTATTTCTGGCTTGAACAGCATTTTTGCCTTTTATAGCAAAAAAGAAAAAAATGACGAAAATGCTGTTTATTGCTCTCCATATTTAAAAGGGCACCATCCAAAAACTACTGCGAAGAATCAGCTGCACTTTTTCACACTCAAGCCTTGCTATATCGGCTCTTAAAACATAAAATGATTTTGCGGTTTAAGTATGAAATTGGGTGCGAAAAATGCAATTAAATCCTTTGTCAGGAAAAAACGAAATTACTTTCCGAACAACCTAATACATCATGAATTTTGAAATATCACTAAATTATTTATCGAACCTACGTTACCTAGATCATCAATTGATCTTACGAATTAAAATGAACTAATCCAATGCTAAATTTATATAAAAAATGAGCATATCAATGGTATTAATATCCGTATTTACCAGATCATCCGTTTTGGAGGCATCCAAAGATCACCAAGCTCAATACAGATTAATAATTCACGTTGATGCATTGGAAAACCCGCTTTTCTCAATTCCTTTTTACAGGTGTCTCACCACCACCCTGCTGACCCCCTGCCATTTCCATCTCAAGCCTGCAAAAACAATCTCAGTTCTGCACGCGAGCGATCCTTTCTGGAAAATGAAACAAGGAATGAATTTCTCAACACACCTCCCCCATATTTCATACATACTTCTTTCTTCTTTATTCCGAGTAGATTCTTCTTTATTCTCACATCCAACGTGAAAAAAGGCTCTCGCCTGGTTATTACACATGATTTCCATCGGACTGGCAATACAACTTAAATTTAACACAACCTCTAAAAGTCTGTTTGAAAACAACATTCTGTTAGAAGGGCTTCTTTTTTAGGGGAGGAGGTAAGGGTCACGCAAATCACGCCACGTAAACGAGAGGCAAAAGTGTTGTTTGATAAATAACGCCAGTGTTTTTTTTTATATGCTAATTTTTTTGCATGCATGTAAAGTATTTTGGCATAGCACGGTTCTGGTTTTTGTAAAAATTCCGTGAATAGATTTTTGAAATGGCTTTTTAAAACGAATAAAATCGTACTTAATCTTTGCATTACAGACTGTTATTTTAAAAAGATCAAAAAATTTAAAATAAATGTCCCACCCTTTACTTGATATTTGACTCCATCTACGGCATATTTTTAAGTATCAAAATGAGATTGTTATTATAACTTTGCTATTTTAATAATCTTACACTTATTTTATTTATCATGTAAATGAGCCATCTTAATAGAATAAAATCAGCAATCAATTAAACCTTCTAGGTTTTATAACTTCTAACTAAAATTCGTATTCCACTGTATGTTAATTTATCTTTCTTATTTCGTTATTAACACATGGAGATTTTAAAAAATCTTTTAAGAAAGAACAATAGAAGAAAATAACAAAAAATAATATAAGTAGAAACAATGACTGGATTTAGAATCTTGTTGTAGCAATGAACTGAATCATTGCATTCCGAGTTCAAGTCCTGGTTCGGGCAGGGTTGCTTTTTAAATTGCATTCTATCTGTGAAGTGAGTCCACCACGAAAAAAAGGGTTGTACAAGTGAGTGTACCTTCATATAAGATAGAAGTTAGATTTCTGCCCAAGTGTACTCAGGGACCTTTATTCTCAAAAGCTACTGCACAAATTCGGCTTATAATCGCTAATTTGTCAGTGAGCTTGTCTATGACAAGTGCCATAGTAGCAACCGTTGTTAACGAATTGTTAAAAATGATGCAAAACTTTTTTTTAAAGTCAAACTTGCGGAAAAATTATTTGGAAACTAAACTTCTACGTTAAAACATATTTTTAAATTTTTCGAGAACGAGCATAATAGTATTGATCTAGCTATGCAATTCAACCATATTAAACTGCATTTTATTCTAACAAAAGAGTTGAGTTGAGATAGGGTTTTTTTTGCACAAAAGCTATCATTGGCTAAGCTGTACCACATTCTTGAATTTAAAATATTTATATCAATTTTCAATAAAATCAAAATATGAAATGTTTACAAAACTCAAATGTCTAAAATCGTAAATCTGTGAATCATGAAATAAATGTACCAATGAAGTCAGGTATGTTACTGTGCTAAAAAACGTGATTAATTTTTATATGTGATTATAAAAATCAATATTTTTTTGAAAGCTAAAAAGGCCAGCATGCGGAGTTCTAGAAAGCAACTCTCCCAATTCATAGCGAGATCTCCGAAAACACACTCAAGACGCTGCATAGAAAACTGTGGACACTCTACAAGAATGTGCAACACAGACAATGGGCTATTACACATTAAACAAAATGGTGTTGGGTCTCCTATTAACAAATGTCGGTGGGTAAATTGTGTGTGCCCAATCCTCAACCTAGTTAAGATTGTGTCAGGTTTTTTGCTGTGTAAAGTGGACCAGAATTCTATTAATTGTATGGAGCTTATCTGTGAATCCCATTCAGTTTGCCATTTGGTATGAGTGTTAAACAAAAGAAGATATTATCTTGAATTATGGTTATCCGTGTCTCGGGATTGCCAAATAAGTCCAATTATTAAGGCTCTGCCAAAGTTTTATTTTTCGGTATCTCTAAAGAAAATAGCATCTCGAATGGAACGGTGGGAGTAGGCAACTAAGGATGAGGTTTCTTTCAAAAACTTAGAGTGATGAGGGGTAAGGGACTATTGATGATGTGTTTAGAAGTTATAATTCTTCTGGTCAAAATCCATGCTGTAAGTATGATTAGAAAACTAATCAATTTTTCTAATCTTATAAATATATACTTTTTTAATTACATTTTTCCTTATTTATTTAATTGAAATGCTTTATAAAGAAATTATTTCTTCCGTATTCGTTTTAAAATTGACATACACTTCTATTCTATAATTTCTCTAAAACCTTGTATATTTTGTTTTAAAAAAATGGTTTTCCCAAATTTCGAAACCTAAAAACTCAATAATAAACAGACAATATCTCGTAAACTTCAAACCTTTAAAAATAGCTCAAAATGCCCACTAAATTTCCAGCAAAGTACTTCCCAATTTGATCCAACGCCATATTTCCTATGCAGTGCTCATTTGTCTTAAAAAACAGCTCAACTCTTTTCAGTAGGCCGCCGGAGTAGATGAAAAATAGACCTGGATGAAATAAGTTTAGGCATAGCAACGGAGAGCCTTTTGAGTTAAAGCTGATGGAAGCTTTTTCCCTTGCCTGAACATTCCAATTTTTTAACTTAGCTTTAGAATGTAGCTGCAGCGCCATTTTTATTTTGAAACTTCGAAGCTTACGACATCGTAAATCCATCAAAAAGTAGAAGCAATTTTTATGTTTTCTAAGCTTACATATTGTAAAATTTGGCGAATAAACTTGTATTATATAGGAGAGCAACAAATGTATTCTTTTCTTATTTTACTTTGGCGGGAAAATGAATGCTCCATTTGTTGCTCTGAAAAAAACTCTCAAGTCAAGAGATGGCTTTATGTTGTATTCAAGGAAACTACTATCCTAAGTTGTAGGGTTGCGCAGTTTAAATTTTATTTCTTTAAAATTCTATGAAGCAGTAGAAAATTTCAGTTTATCCCTTTTTAAAATATTTCATATTAAAATTGAATGTCCACTAAAAATTTTTTATTGTTGAAGTCAATAAAATTAAATATCAATTAAATTCTAAGCTATAACATGCTGATTACATATGAATCTTTTTCAATCCTACATATGAACTAGTCATTTAAATAAAACAAAAATAATGAATGCACTTAGTTTAACAAATTAATTTTAAAACAATCTGTTTCATTCTATACATTATATTTGCTGTACTACTATATAAGGCTGTATACTCCGCTAAATTACTGTATTACTATATTTTACAGTTCATCTACAGTTATTTATATTTTTGAACTTACACTCAGTTTTACGATGGGGAAATAGGGCTCCAGATGCTGCTATATGACACTGATTGTGTTAAAGCATATAGAAAAGGCTCCAATTGTTTGTAATAAAAGATTATTTTGTATGTGTGTGTGTGAAAACCACTTTTTTTTTCAGAAAAAAAGCCTTTGTAGATAAATTTAAAAACCAAACCTTTTTTAAATATACAATTTGATCCATACGAATAAAGTCACTTCCGAGACACACTATATATGCACTTATATAAAATTACTTACTTGGTTAAATTTAAATTATTTCAATTTCAACGAATGCTTTCGTTTCTTTGGAAATGAAATCAATTAAATATATAATTTAATATATTCCTTATCCGATATGTTTGTGTTAAATAAGAAATTATAAACCAAATCGCTTGTTATTAATATTAATATTGTTTGTTTCAGTGTTCTGAGAAGACCACTTTTCGACTGTTCCATCTCGCAAAGGGGTGACACACAGAAGGATGAGCACAATTTCGGAAATTTACTTTATTGTTAAATGTAAACAACCTATCCTTCCCTCTTTTCTCTCACCCTTATTTTGCAGAATTAAACCCATCCTAATGCATCCGCAAAAGGGTGCAGGGTCTTAGAATCCATTGGCAAACAATAATTTTTAATTATAATGTAATCAATAATTTGTAATCATTTAAGTCTGATTTTTTTACGTTGCATTTTTGAATTTAACAGCATTAATGCGTTTAAGAAATCCTAAAGAATTTTTATCTGCTTTTTTTAATTAGATCTCATTTTTCATCGATATCATTTAAATAAAAATTATGTCAACTTATATCAATGCATTCCTTTATTTTTGCTTTGTATGGCGGAAAAATGAATACTTTTTCTTTATTACTATAAAAACAACTCTGCCGTCAAAAACTGACACAATGTTGCTACGGAAACCCCTATTCAAGTTACCAAAATCCTCAATTCGAATTTCATTCTCAAAATTTTGAAATGAATTACTGTTTTGCATCATACATAAAGGTGAGCTGTTACGTTTTATAACTAATAAAATATAACAGCTGATTTTTAAGAATTATTTTTTTGTTAAATATGTAATTAGTTTGGTAATCAGTTCCTTTTTCAAAACTTACTTACTATCGTTCGTCAAATGAATATTTTGAACATAAAAAAATTTATGCTTTTTATTTTTTGAATCATATAGGAATTCTTTATAAATATTTAGTTTGATTTTTCGTTTCTTTTCAATATTTATACTTTATTTCTTATATATAATTTAAATTAATTATGGATATGTCCAAAACATAAAGATATTTCAAAACTGGATTTCTAGACGATTAAAATATTTTTTAATACTCAGTGTACAAAAAGGTAAAATAAATGTGTAAGAAATTGCGTCAGAAATATTTTGTCAAAACATGGCTTGCTTATTAAAAAGAAAAGCTATATTAGGAATGACACATGTATTGCAATAAAAAAGGCATTTTCATTGGAAGAACATCATCATTTGAATGATCGTTATATTATGTTTCATTTTCGAAAGCGAATCCCATTTACCATGAAGGAACTTAAAAAGATAAAAATAGCTGATACGTCTCTTCAGATGAAGCGTAGATTGTTATTTACCTTTAATACGCATATGGCGCAGTGAAAAAGGTATGTGTAAAGATTCTCATAAATATAGTTCTTTTGTATCAGAGATTGTTATATTTCCTTAACACATATTTTATTCGGCTTCTAATATTTATTTTCTGGAAAGAATATAGAATGCCATAAATAGACTGGTGGCCCATGAATATAAATGTCTAAGGAAATTGAGGTCGGAATGATGACTTTTTATAAATAATTTTGATAATATATCGTTTATTTCCAATGTTTTTGTTGAAAATTATAATTTTCTTGAACAGTTTATTTTAATTAAAAAATTAATGATTTTGCGATAAAAAATTTAATGTTAGGTTACAATGTTGGCTATTTTTCTAATGCAAGCATATAATTTGTTTAAATTCGATCAGTACGTGATATTTTCAGACTGGCATATCATCTAAAAATTCCGTGATGAATGCTACAAAATCGCTCAAAGCGATTTTTGAGGAGATCATTAGACTAAAAATTATACCGATAATCTCGTGATGATATGCTAGTTTGATATCGTACTGATAATATTACATCGATGATCTCTTGTGATTAATTATATTACACTTAAATGAATTTGGAAAGTCGATATTAAAGAGATAGTAGATACTTAATAAAATATTTTTCAGTATCTTAATTAACTGAAAATTAATCGAAGTTTCAGTGTTTCTCTTCAATAGTTTTGAAACCTATTATCACACACAATTTATTTTTAAGTCATTTTAACTCAGGAAAAAAAAACAAATATTTCGATTACACCATTATTATTTCTATATCATTTTTTCTCAAATTCTAGTAATTTATCAAAATTGATTTTTTCACACAATTTTAATTGAAGGTTTCCTTTACATTAACAAGGGCATTATTATAGCAATCAGTGTCAAATTATAATATTTCTGTTGTGACGTTATATAAGAAGAAATAAATATTAATTTGGCTTAATCATATTACCGTCTCATTTCGAACGGATGTGTCTCATGATTTCGAACGGATGGATCTCATGATTTCGATCAGCAGTCATATAACCAAGATAATTTCAAGCAGACTCAGATTAGAAATGACCTTTTAAGACCTCCTTGTCCCAACATTGGGAGAATGTTTGACTTAGATGTAAGATTTAAAATATTCCCAACCAACGTATACGGTAACTCATTAGAGGGATTGATTTCGATCCTGGAGCTCTCTGGCACTTATAGTTAGCTCTTTGGCACTTGTAGTTTACAACAAAATGTTTCATTCTATGCCCAAATAATGACTTAATTAATGCTTTAACATTTTCCGAGCTGTTGGATGATCAGAACATGATTTTAATACAGTATTATTTCTGTAATAAATGTGGTGTTAAAATCTTTACACACAAGAATCAATGGCTGATTCCAAAGATATCCAAACATAACATATGAAAGAAGCCTAAAACATTAATGATGATGTTGTGTCCGTGTTTCACGGAAAGGGGAGAAATAGCTTCTGCGGATGAAGACCCTTAGCATCCGAAGGCAGAAGTTTGACTTCTAGCTCAAATGAAGGTGATACACATAGACATTCGCTTGCACAACGCCTTTTTGGAGAGCCTATTCTCACAATTCACAAATAGAAAACAGAATAACCCTGCTCGAACCGGGTTCGAATTGCCATCAATTTTCCGCCAATTTTTAATTATAAATAAAAATTAATTTAAATTCCAAATAAAAATGCATCCGTCAACCATTCCGAAACCCAAGATATTCTTTCCCAAGAAAAAAATAAAAAAAATATCCACCTAGATGTTTAGAATAGTGAACCGATAAACAAAAAAAGAACAGAGACAGATACATATAGATACATACAGATACAGATACATACATGTTTACTCAACAATTATTCTGCTTTCTAGTGGACAAAATACAGAGAAAGTATCTAATTGCCAAAAAATTTAAACTCGAGATTTTAATAAATCTTCACTTTTCAGATCTCTCTTCATTCGAAAAAAAATTGAGCATTACTTCCAGTCTTTCAACGCTGAAACTCAAATACATCTGCAATTCGAAAGATGGATTGTAGCATATGAATTTCATACCGAATTTGAATGCTTCTATCAAAGTTTGAACGAAATCCATTGAATAAAAATCTATCTGGCTGTTCAAGAACAAGTAAATTCTACAATATAAAACGTTAAAAGTTAGAGAGATAAAATTTTTACACAGGTTTAACATTCAAAAGCTATAATTCGAAACAAATCTGTCAGAGTTTTTTGTCTCAAAATCATTCCAAATGTTAAAGAAAAAAATTATAAGAGAAATCACTAAGCAATGGCAAGATAGATGGATAATGCCGTTGAAAGGACGCATAACATATAAATTCATACAAAAAGCAAAAATTATAAAAAGAATATTTTACCCAATTCTAGTACAAATTATATCAGGGCATGGAAGATTTTCCTAATGACTCTACAACTTCGGAAGAATGCAGGACAATAGTTGTATGTGTGGGGAAGCCATATAACTGACTCTCTGTCCAGACCCATGGTACTCGAAAATAAATACTAACTGACTGGAAAGCCGCTACAGCAACATTGGTGGGAAACCGTGGTTGAGACCTAAGAGCCAACAGCGGTTAAGTTACAACCCTCCCCGTAAAAAGTAAATATTATCATCGATGGGACGAGCCAGATCCCCAAACTTTATTGTACTCACCGGGTTGGCGAGATGCAACCCCCATACCGGAAGCATCTCATCCTCAATTATGAGATATCCCCCGGAGGTTTTTATATGAGGAGAAATAAGCTCGGTTCAGCATTATATGACAAATTGTATCTAACTCAGTAAAATTAGAAGAAAGCTAAAAATGAATAAGGATTTTAACAAAATATTACAATACTCTGAAAATTTAAAAACATTTAAAAAGGATGGGAAAGATTTCTAGTTTTGTATCTAGAGTCTGAAGAATTTCTGAACTTTTGTTGGTCGTTGTACCCTTAACAAAAGCTGGATAGTTGATGAGTAAGCAGTCAACGACAATAGTTCCTGTTTATAAGACTAGTTTTATGGTAATGAGGTGATTGGCTATAAATGAAAAAAGAGGTTCTCGCCTATATATTCACAGGCATGTAAGCACATTAACTGATAAATACAATGATTTAAATCAATGAAATTCAGTACGCGATCTTGTAATTCAAAGAAGTTTACCCAAACTTCGCAACAAATCTAAAAATTCCGTGTTAAAATTATAAACCAAATTTCAAAGTTCTAACTTAATATATTTTCGAATTATCATCAACATTAAGAAGCAGATATAGTTTCAAAAATCAGTCCTTTTGAAAAAGGAGAGTGAAATATAAAAATCCAAATGTGAATGCTCGTTAAAATCTCAAAATCAATTTTTTTAATGATTATAATATTTTCTCTTTGTATACTCCATATGTTAGGAAGTAAAAAACTGATTAAGAATAAGAAAATAGAAAAGGAAAATTACACATTTCTCTGGAATATTAAATATAAATATACACGCTCGTATTTGTAGGCGGCTATCTTCATTTATGAGTGAAATAATGTGTTGCTTTAAATTACAGGTGGGAAGATTTCTTTTCCTGATGAGCGCGAAATTTCCATAAAACCATATCCCGAAAATGACGTTTCTAAAGCAGAAAACACCATTCCATTTCCCATTCGGTGGAAAGAGTAGCCCAATGACCCGAAACAAAAAGCTCCGCTCTCGGATCCATTATGGAAACAGAAAACCTCTTTTCGTGGAACTTTTCCATCTAAGTTTTTGCAATCGCTTTTGAAACTTGTTGTTCTATTGAATCCGTTTGTGTTGCGCGAAAAGATGTATTCGGAATCCAACGCCCGAAATCTCCGTCAAATCTGTGGCTATTGCCCCCCATCCCTCGATTTGATGACCTCGGGGAATATCTGCTCGCTTGCAGGGGAAATGCACCGGTTTACAAGTATACCCGGATAGGTCTGTATCCGAAAAGAGAATTTGATCTTGAGAAAAAGAGATTTTTTTTTGTATCATGTGAGAGCATGATCCTGTTTTCGTTTGGAGGTTTTGAATAATTTACAACAACTAATTGAAGCACAAAATCTCGTACATAATGAATAATTGAAGTTCGAAATCACGTAGGCAATGTATAAAGCCCAAACGGCAATATTCATCAACATCTTTTAATCGCATATATTTTTAATCTGCTTTTATCAGTATTACATTACTATTATGTATGCTTCTTTGAAAGCAGATGCGTTTTAAAAAGACTGACCTGCTTTAACCAGTATTGTTTTATTACTACTTATGCTTCTTTGACAGCAGATACATTTTAAAACGTTTGACGCAGAACTATTACATAAAAGTTGTTATTTTCTTGGAATGTAATTTTTTTGAGGAAATTAAGCAATTTAATTTTTATAATATGATCAAAAAACTTCATTCGCGTTTAATAACAGTTTTGATTAAAAAAAATATTCCCTCTTTTCCGTTGTGGAAAAATAATACTTCATTCAATCTTAAATAGGTAACATTGAATAATTTGACTCTTGTTCTAAGATTAATTCATTATGAAACTGTTTTATGATATCGGAAATTAGAAAATAATAGTTTGTGTTTACGAAAATTATGTTTTCCTAGAACAAGGCTACCAAGGGTGAAAAAATTCTTTATATATATAGATAGATGGAGATGGGAGGATAGAGACCAATAGTCTCATGAATGTTTCTAGCCGGTTTAAACTGCTTAATAACTGAAATTAAGACAAATAATGGATTAAAAAATAATAATGTTCTCACATAATAAATGGAAGTTTGGGATCGTAGATTTCATTTTCTTTATTTTTTCTTTATTTCAATGAACTTTATTTTAAATACAATACACAAATTTAAAAGAAAGATTATTTATATCATCGTGAAAGACGTCATAAAAAGCTTTAATTTGATAGTAAGAAAGGATTAACTAGATCAAATGGAAATTGAGCATGATTAAGAAATTATTTCAGTGTTTTGTAAAGAATTATGAAATGTCAATATACTCAAGAAATGAACAAAAAGTTGTAGTTTTTTTATGACTATAAAATTTAATTTTAACATAGTGAGCACAAAAAAAAATTCTAACAAATACTATACCATTTAAACTGTTATGGTTTTCCCTGAATTATAAAAATTCAATTTTAATTCTGTGTACAAAAATAAACTCTCTAAAATATAATAATAATATGTTATGAATTAACAAATTCACCTCCTTGTTTCTGAGAGATCTATCTAACATGCCGATATTACACAATGATTATTTCCACCAGCCTTAAAACACATGAATAAAATCTGAATGACAAGAACTCCGCAATAACATTGACGGGAGTTAAAGTTGAGTCCTATGAACCATCAAAGGCACCTTACAACTCTTCCCGTGAGAAACACGTCTTGTCATGGATAGCGACAGTTGATTGCATACCATTTCTGAGCCTATCTGGGTAGAGAGAACCAACCGCTCCGCTGGAAGCTTCTCATCCTCAAATCTGAAGTGTCCTTGGTGGTATCTAACCTGTTATTATGGTAAGAATGTTAATCGCAAGGTAAAAGTCTCCAAAGTCACTGAAAATGTTCACAAAATGCCAGATATTTTTCGAGATAACTTACAAATGAGCTCCACTGTAAATAATATATCTGTAAATATCCAGAACTTTCAGAATTTTTTGGAAAACCTGTTACGTCGCACCTAGATTTATAAAATATCGCCAAATAAAGCATATTTTAATACTTTATTAAAGTCTCTTTCCTCCATCTCCGGTCCTCCCACTGGTGTGGCGTGGTGTGGAGAGGGGGTGCCATTTCAGGTCTTGTCCTCCTCATCTGACCGTGGTTCAAAATTACGAGGTCCGTCTCAAAATAGCCCTCGTGTGGCTTTCAAACGGGACATTAGTATAACTAAACTAAACTAAACTTCCTCAATCTCTGTAAATGCTTTAGCTTAGGAGTTTTGCTTGAAACTGAGATTTTTGCCTTCCGTTACAATCTGCATACTGAATTTAGTATCAACTTGTATACTAAAACGAAGTTTTTCAAAGACTTAAATTTAGTTTTGACCTAACTCTGATTTTTTCTTACAAACTATTTATTTAATTAAACTATTTCAAGAATGATTCTATATTTTTCATTTGTTTCTTTCAACTTCTCTTTTCTTTTACCTTCGTATTTTTTTTAAATCTATAATTGCTTTAAATAGGGACAATTATATTTCAATCTCCCAATATTATCATTGCGAATTATTTGAGTATCAAATGAATTGTTCGCACACACAATATCTACAACGTCCCTCTATTTCACACATTTAACGTTCAATTTCAGAAAAGGAAAATTTTTCCACTCACGGGGGTTGGGTAGTCTTAACTTTCTTCTTCTGTTTCGCATATTTCCCTAGGAAAAATCACATCAAAACTTAACCGCTCTTGCCCGGAAGGGGGGAGGGTCTAAAGGGGGAGAGGGTGGGCCGGAAAAAATGGGATTTAAAATGAGATCCTCACTCTGAGGGAATGGCATTTTACGGCAAAGCAAACCGCTGCATAATGCATTCTGGGTAATAGAGAGCTGCTGCAGACCAACGGGCAGACAATATGCTTTTTCTTTTAGTAAAACATCTTACAGGTGATTTCCTTCGCATCGTAGGCTGCTGCTGCTGCTGCTGGAATGGAATATTTTTCCCAACTCTATCTTCTCCCCAGGTCCATTCTCTTGTCTGATGACCTACTGTTATGCATTCTGAAGGGAGTGGGTAGGGGCAGAGGAGAACACCACTTTTCTGAAAAATAAAGAGAAACGAGAAGAGAGGCTTCCGACTTATGCATAAAAGAAAATGACTAATCGGGTTTTATTTAGTGCATTAATTGTTGGGTTTTTATGTTATGTAAAATGAATATTAGAAGAAATTGAAGCATTATATGTTTATAACAGAACTGCTGAAGGATAATTTCATTTTTTACGGTTAGTATATCCATATAGTATTCGATTTCACGCTACTTAAAGAATGTCCTAAAATGAACATAAGATTTGAATTTGCCACCATTCAAGTAGTAAAATGTTGGCAACCTTATTAAAAAACATTTGACAGTTGATAGTTTAGAGTTAGTAAAAATGGAACGTCACACGACAGAATAATGTGTTTTCATGGACGGCTGCAGTTCAAAGATGCTGATATGGTATGGTGTGTTTTACTGGCACAGGGTCCAATTCAGGACATGCTACGTCATCCATAATATATAGCCTACGTAAATTTTAAAATTTACATTTACATTTTTAAATAGTTCTAATATAAAATGTGTAAATGAAAGAAGGGTATATTGTAAAAATGACAAAGCTGAGAAGATCCATGATTTAAAAAGATGTGGTACATGAATGAAAATAAATCTCAAATGTTAAATGCTATGAAAAAAACCAATGGCTTTTAAAACGTCAAAAAGTTTTGAGAGATGTTTCTCGACCACTAGGTTACGTAAATTTAAAATAGACGAATGAAAGTGAGTTAAACGATATGAAGTAAAATTAGGGCATTCAGTAAGAATATGTGCTATAGAATTGATCACTCCACAGTTCGTACAATGAGGGGCCCGTTCCCAAAACAACAAATGTCTATGAGTGTAACTTGTGTGACTAATACGTAGACGAATTAATTTTACATCCGCACCTTGGTTCGGTAAAACTGATCACATATTTATTTTTGATTGAATGGTATGTAGTTTATTATTGTCTTGCATGTCCCAAACTTCCTGCCACTTTTCACAGACATATTGTTTCAAAGATACTGGAATTGGTCCTCTAGATCGTGTGATTTTACACCATTGGATTTCTTTTTATGATGTTATTTAAAGTCAAAGGTATATGTGAACTAGCACGCGTTCATTCAAGGAAGAAATTTAACTCTGCATCAACGAAATTCATCAGCATTTATGCAAAATGATCATGAAAAAGTTTGACGAATGAGAGCATAGGTGCCAGCAAAGCCGTGGAGACCGTTTATTTTATGCGTTACTCCATGTGTTAACCCTATTCTATCTATTATGATTCAATAAAAATATAACGATTTGAAGGGGGAAATATAATAATACATATACATATCTTAAGTTAAATACATATCTTAAGTTAGCACATTGTTCTATCGTGAAACGCTCTATTTTCACTATGAACTATAAGCATTTGGTAGAAAATTCAAATCTTGAGTTAATTTTGTTCCTCTTTACTTGCAAGCATATGAGGAATTATAAATTATTGAGCACCAGAGCTGCATTATGAAACAAACACTTGTCCATGAGTTCTGTGAGTTCAGAGGATGGGGGGGGGTGAACATTTTAAATTTTCAGCAATATTCTAATAATGCACTTTATTTAATTCGTAATAACCATACGTACTTGTACTTATTTAAATTTAAATTACATATTGTTTATGTTTGCTTATTGCTTTAGAGCATTATTCCTGATTTTTTTTTTCTCTTTTGAATTCATCTTGTGCATTTCTGCTTTTTTCAAAAAACTGGCTGACTGATTCACCACTCAGTATTTCTAAAAAATGTTGGATTAGAGAAGTATTAGGTTATAGTTATAATGCCTTATTCTGCAGTACATAGATTGTGTTTCAACGCTTATTTTAAACTTTTTTTTTCAAAATTATATTTAAACTTAGTCTTTTTATATGCGAAATCCTGAAACCAGCTTAGTTATTCAAATAAAAGATTTGTTGTTTAAGTTAATCGTAATATTTAAAAATTAAAAAATTAAATAAAATCCCAATTAAAATTGATAATTCTGATCTTAAGAGTCAAAATAATCATCTACATAGGGTTAATCGTCTAAAAGTGATTTCGAGAAAAAGAATATTTGCCATAAGGCTTATGGATAGAATATAATACATATTTTAATTTTAAAATTGTTATTGCTCAATTTCTTATAGTGATGCTTTTAGAGGGAGGAGGGGGAATAAGGAACTTCTGTCTACCGTTAATTTGTCTTGTGTTACGGAGATAAAAAATAAAGATCTTTTTGAATATGAAAGGGGTATCTTTTTTACAGACAGGCAGTTTTCACTGCTATTCCTTCCAGATTTTTCATTCCCGTTTGCATAGTTTACGTTTTGTTATTTATTATGTTATATACATGATGAACGTGATGACAGGTTTAGTGCCCCGGATTTGATAAAATTTTAAGAAAATCTTCGTAAAAAGATTATTTACATATTTTATCCTATTCATTACGTTCTCAGTTGTCATATTTACACCCAGAAAGACCGACATTAGTTTGCCCACAAAAAAATTTAAAACATTGATATAAAACATACAAATCATGAGATTTCATTTATGACAGCTATGAGATTTCCTCTTTGTATCTGAGTAATTAGAGTCAGAGTTATGTAACTATCCAGGGTAATCAGAATGACCACCATCGCAACAGCATGCAATTGGAATAGTAGATAAGCTCTACTCGTCGTCACAGCAAAGATACTCCGTTCCTTGTAATGTAGGCACCATCATGGAAGTGAAAGTAATTAGAGCCATAACCTTATAGCACTCACTTGTGAAGCGAGGACTTCAGGATATCGGAAACTTCTAATTCCTATATTTGAGATGTCCTCGAGTTTTACTTTATTTATAAGTAAAAAACAATCTGCAGATTATTATTACATTTAGATCTGCCACTATTACAGTTGGCCATTGTTATAATGAAAGCTACATCATGGAAGTGAAGGTGCTAGAGTCCACAACCTTAAATGGTTCAACTGAGTAGCGATGAATTATCCCCCAGTGGGAATTTTTTACAGGTAAGAAAAAGTCGGCAGATCATCATTCCATTTAGGTCTGCCATTGCTATAGTTGGTCTTCAACGGCTGGAACAAATCTTTATCAAGACAACGAAGATTACATATTTTTGCATTTAATGCCACAGAATCCTCAAATACGGGAAGGAAGAAAAAAAAAATACTGCTGGCATAATTCATCTCTCGTAACTTCTACAGATCTTAAAAAACAAAACGAGATCTAAATATCCATTCCGAATCATGAATCAAACTTAACTGTAACCGCCTCTTTCCATCTCGTTTCGTAAACACGACGGTCATCCACAGAAACCACAAATCAGAGCTGCGTGACCGGCCCACAGCTTTTCCTCCTGAGTCTAGTTCCCAGCAAGAAGTTACATCAAGGAATTTACTTCTGGAAAATGGCATTTCTCCAAATGATCGCCCTGACCACGCCCCTCTTACGGAGAAGAAATCTCTGGCCGTTGACATCCAGCAGCAGCCTGGATGATGAGTTATCCATAGATTTCTTCCCCTAATGGACCAACCGTTAAGAGAATAAGTTATGATGTCAAACGGTCAGGGATGGGATAACAGAGGAAACATTAACCGCATTTACTCCAGTTTCTTCTTTCTTTCTTAGTTGCTTTCTTTGTTTTCTTCTTTCTTGTTTCCTCGTCTTCATTGCTTCGAAGAGGAAGCGTTTTTCGATAGAAGCAGGCAATGTTCTTTTGTTTTGTATCGAGGAAATTTTCTTCAGTTTTCATGACGAAAGAGCCAATCATGGTTATGCATTCTGCTTTGGTCAAAGATATAGATGTATTGGATTGATAAGATGCACTGGGAAGCGAAGGCAATAAAATCGAAAAGAAGAAGTTTGGTAAAAAAATATCTTATAAAATATTATGGATAATACTTTAATTTAGAAATACATTAATTATTTTGATATGGTATTGTATCTTAGCTGGCATTTTTCTGTAAATTAGTTGGTGTAAAAATTATTTCATACACTTTGGATCTAGATCTATCACATCAAATCAGCGGACGGTGGGTACTATAAAACAAAGAAAATTTGGTGAAAGAAAAAAAACACCGTAGAATATTATGGTATAACATTTTATTTTCGATATGCACTAATTTTTGATACAATATTGTTTCTGGACAGAAATTTTCTTGTAAATTGCTTGGTGCAAAATTCATTCCAAACTCTCTGTAAACCTTTGAACCTATATCTACAAAATGAAGTCTCATGTAATTACTTAGCGGGTAATAGGTGATTACTAAGAAAGGATTTTCCCGACATTTTAATTTCATTTTTAACGATTAAGAATTATTTAAAATTTTAATGCTTTTTCTCGATAATATCGAGGTATATAATCCCACAAAAATTATTTTTACACCTACTAAAACCCAAAAACATCCCTTTAATTATTTCTTTGCTATTTCTCACTAATTTTAATAATTTTTTCAAAATTATTTTAGACATAAAATGTAAGAATGCCTTTCCAATTCTAAGGAAATTTGAATTTAATACTGCATCATTTTTTTTATTATTATTTTCTTGTTTTAAGTGTAACAATTAACTTATTAACAGTTTTATAATAAATTTTTTTCTGGCGGATATCAGTTTAAAAAAATTAACTTTCAAGCGTCATATATATATATTTATATTCTAGAGATGAAAGTGATATGTCTCTAATAACTTTTCGTACATTTAATTAAAAGTTTTCCAAAAGGTCACGAGCTTTTAAATAAAATAAAAATAAGAGAAATTTTCGTAGCAGTTTGTGGTGAGTGTAATTTCTTTGGTTTCCAAATTACCTTAAATATATTAATCTTACTATCAATGTTTCTTTCAAACTCACTACTAATCGATTTACTATAAATCAAATAAATCAATTAAACAATATTCAAGCACTTAAAATATTAAAATATCTTAATTTCATCAAGAATTTCCAATTATGCAAAATATCAGAAAGTTTAAGCCTTCGAAAAGAAGTTAAACATCAATTTTAAAACTCCATCTTTACACATTAGAAGGAAATTAACCCTTTGGGTATACATTTAATTAAATTCCTTCTTTTTATATTATCCTTTTTTGAGTTTGGAATAAAATGAATATTTTGGTATGAGAAAGCAATAGATTTCATGCAACAATTTATTTGTTCCACGTTATTATTATTGATATAAAATTTCTACATGATCTTGAGATAAGCCAATTAGTTTTCAAAAAATGAATAAATTAATAAAACCATAAATGAAAACAAATACAGAGCATCATGATACGTCAAATGTATCCAGGAATGAAATAAACGAGCTATACGCTCAGTATTCCTTCAGATCGTATTCACTTTATCTCATCATGCATCTACAAATAACCACAACCGTCTAAAATACAATCCCTTTACGCTTCAAAATAAGACAAGAACTCTATTAGCCCTATCCCTAACCTCTCTGTGGCTAAATATCGAAATTCGCATAAGTTTTCCGGAGGATCACCTTTTCCGATAGCACGCGACAATCCCTCGAGCACTTTTATAGCCAACAAAGAACGTCTTAATTTCCGATGCGAGCACGATCCTGACTTTCGATTTTACAATGCTCCAAGTGAAGAGTTAAAGAAAGTGTGCCGTGCGTGCGGCGTCTCGTTAGCGCCACTCACCTCGCATAAAAAGATGCATACCGCGAGTGGTATTGATTCGCCAGGAAGATATTCGGCAGTTAAAAGTATTCGTTTTATTCATTAGCGTCGTCACGATGTGGAATGCTTTGGTGTCTTTTAGCATCCTTGCGTGCTCATTTGGTTTCGGCGCGAAGTGAATGTTTTAAACCCTAACTGGGCTACCGAGTCCGGCGTACATGTTGTTAGTAATTGATAGTTTAACTGACACTTACATTTGTTCATATTTGCGTTAATTATACTCAAGATGTAATAAACTTACCAAGTTGCTTGTTTATCCAATTGAAGAAAGGCCCTTAGAATAGTATCTCGGAAAACAGATGTAGTATGGCATATAGAATTCTGTAGCGAGGTTCATCCTTTTCGGAAATGGGTTACCATCTCTACTGATCTAAAATTATCTTCCTAACTAAGCTACTAGTTTTTGAATGCATATTTTGTTAGTAACTGATAGTTTTACAGATCATTATGTTTATTTCTATTTGCAATAGTTATACCTGAAATGCAATACATTTGGTATTTGATTGAAAAAGATCCTTTGTCCTAAAAGAATAGAATTTTAGAAAGCAAATGTAGGATGGCATACCGCTTTCTAGCGAACGAAGAAAGTGAGATTCAGTATCTTCATAAATGTGTTACCACTTAAATATCTCCCTAACTGAGCTATTACTTCTTGCATGCATATATTGTTAATGATTGATAACTTAACCGGCAGTTATATTTGTCCATACTTGTCTTAATTGTGCTTCATACGTAATAAACTTTCCAGATAGCTTGTTTATACGATTGGAGAAATATCCTTTACTCTGAATGAATAGAATTTTAAAAAACAGATGTAGACCGGCATATCGATTTCAGCATCTTACTAAGTGTGTTACAATTTGAATTGATCTAAAAACCTCTTCCTAACTCAACTACTACTTTTTACATGCTTATATTATTAGTATACTAATAAATTAACTGACAGTTGCATTTCTTGATTGTCTTAATTAGGCTTCCGGTGTAATAAATTTGCCAGTTTGCTTATTTATCCGATAAAAGAATGGCCTTTTACCCTGAAAGCATAAAGTGTTTGACAGAAGATATAGAATGGAATATTGACATCTAACGATTGACGAGAGTGGGATTCAGCATTTTCCTAAATGCTCTACCATCTATAATGACCTATAAACATCTTCCTAAATCAGTTACTACTTCTTACATGCTAGAAACTGTCAGATTTACTGATATTTACATTTATTTTTATTTGGCTTGAGATGTAAAAACTTACCAGGCTACTTTTATATCCGATAGAAGAAAAGCCCATTACGCTGAAAGAATAAACGTTTTGAAAGCAGATGTGAGATGTCACTTTGATTTCTATAGCGAGATTCTGCATCTTTCTAACTGAACAACCTCTTACATGCATATATATTATTACTAACGGATACATGTACTGATAATTATGATTATTTCAATTTGTCAATAAATTTGGCAGGTTGCCTGCTTGCTTGAAGTTTCTAAATGTACAGATGGACAGATATTCAATCTTTTGTTGGATTTAGCTCAAAATTTTACAGATGTTTGCACTATGAATTTTAACCCTTAGCACTCCGATGTCTCATCTTAGGCACCATTCAAGGCAGCTCATTATTTTGTCGCTTTATTCAATTATTCTCTCAAATTTTGATTGGTAAAATTCTGTATATTAATTTTCCAAGAAAAATTACCTTTACATATTCTTGTATGGTAATTTTTCGAAGCAGTCCTCCATATGTGATTAAATAAGTCCTCTTATTTGGCAAAATATTTATGCATCGAATTATTTTTCGGAGCTTTAAGGGCTAAATCTGAATATCAAATTTTATCTGTCTACCATTCCTTTTTCTGTAACTGTTGTGTTAACTTATATTTAAACAGCCGGCTGGCGAAACTTCTTCCTTTAGAATTTACTTAACCCTGCACCGGTAGCGCTCTATAAAGTCACGTAAAAGGTCACGTTGTAGTCCATTTTCAAATCAAAATAAAACTCCAAAATAATTAATCAACATTCTTTAATCAACTTTAAACATAACAAGGCACTTCTTAATTATTTTTAAACATCAAACTCACTTAAAGTTACTATTGTAATCCGCGAGACCTGTGCAGGATTAAAATGTTATTAAAATCTGCACATTTTTGTAAAGACTATGTTCAATTTCCGACCTTTCTAGTTCAAAGCATTTTTGAGTTATCTTTGTCATAAACAGACTGACAGAAATTTTTGAAAAATTTGTTTTTCGAATTGACGAAGGTCTAAAACTTGGAATTTCGTCAAAATTTCGAGTCCAAATTTTTTGATGATTATAACATTTTCTCTATACTATGTAAACGAAAAAGTAAAAAAGAAGTAATAATTTTTTTAAAAAGAACTGAATTTCTACATAGGTCAACAAAGAAATTTTTTTAAATTTCAGATGCTTTTTGTTAAATAATTATCAAAAAAAATTATTAAGTAACAAAAACTTATTGATTTTCTCAAGAACTGAACTCACATTCTTCATCTTCGCTTGAAAAATATCGAAATCCTCGCATTTTGCCAATTGAGCAATTCTATTTTCATGACAAAAACTCTTTTTAAAGCATTAAAATTTAATTTAATTTAATTTAATGATTGATGATATTTTTTTTCACCATAAAAGAGTTTATTAAAAAAAAACTGTATTAATACTGTGTCATCCACTGCGAATTTTAAAAAAATGTATTTGAACTTGAGTGGATGAACAAAAAGAAACTTTATTAACGATTGAAAATTTGAACAAAATATATAAATAAATATATGTAGGGAGAGTGTGAACTAATAGTAGTAATTGAAAAAAAGCAGGAAAAAAAGTAGATTAACAAATGAACTACTGAAAGTACCATCCCCACACCACAGCATATGTTAAAAGCGTGAATGTAGCTTTTAAGTGGGGCTAAAAAGGGAACAAAGAAGTGCAACGAAATAAACGGGACCGACCGCACTTGGAACACAGCGGCGGCGTGTGTAGTTTGTGAAGCGACACAAAAGTTTCCGAGCGTGCCCCGTATTTTCCACGAGAAAAACACCACGTGCGTCCCCTCGTTCTTAATGTAGTTCGTGTGAAAAGTCGCCTGACCGAATGACATCGTAGCTTACGCTGTAGCGGCCTATCTCGAAACACGCCAAGCGTCACTTTTGGCTCCAAAGAAACTTTCGCCTCGTTAAACTCCTTGAAAACTTCAGGTTCCGCGTGAGACGAGCAAATTGCATTTCAAGGGCTATTTATCTGCCACTTCCGGCTGTTTCTTCGCCTAAAATAAGTCAAAGGTGCCTTTTATTTACCATGCTATCGCCAAGAATGGTATGAGTAGAAATAGGATTCGTATCGAAAAGTCTTCCTTCATTGATGTTATGAATGCGAAATATAATAAAACGAGCAGTATTAATAAATTTCAAAATGAGCGTCTTTGGTTGCTCCAAGAATGTTAATTTTTACATTTTTAAGCTCAGATTTCAATGTGAAGATCTATGGTACATCGAAGAATGCTCATTTTTATAAGTTTAACATGTTCGCTGCCATGATTGATGCCTGTGATACGGGCCACTATTTAATAAAACATAGTATAGCTCAAATTTTAACTTCAGCATCTTTGGTAGCTCGAAGAATATCATGGTGATGTTCCGATATTTACCACATAGTGTCTGTTACACTCGATAGAGCATGTGTGATGCTAATTTTCAGTATATCAATATCACCCACTTATGATGCAAACACTTTGTTTTTTGCGTAAAACAGAGTGTTGCATCACCAGGGGATGATCAACCGCACCCCAGAAAAAAAAATTTAGAGGAGTTATATCAGGTGACGTCTTTGAATTTTTTAAAATTTATAACTATGCCGAAATAGAAAAGAAGAAAACTTATTACAATTTGATAATAAATCGCTTTAATAAAAAAAAATTTTAAATTCCTGTTTGCATCATAATACATTGAAGTATGGGCTTTTAAATTGTGTTATACAGCTCTTATATTTCTTTTTTTCAGATTCTTGTATTGATGATGAAACTTTTCATAAGCAGAAAGGGATTTAGAAAATTTTCCTTCATGCAATAAATTCACATATGGGAAATTCCTACTAAGCTCTGGATTTAAGATGCAATTTTTTCATTGTGCCTGTTGGATAACGGTGGTTTGGTGGGAATGAATAGGAGAGTCCCGAATTCAACATTGCCTGTAAATGAATGTATTTCAAGCAAAATACATCAAATGTCTCCCTTGGCGTGGATTCTGGTGTTGCCCTTGTCATCCGATAACGGCTCTCGATTACAAGGTCAGTCTCAGAATAAGCTTTAAGCTTCGTGGAAATGAGACATAAATATATTTTAAATAATCTAATACTCATTATGCTCAAAGATCGTTCCCATCTAGCATCTGTAATATCATTTAATGAATTTTTTCATAGATTTGAACACTTTAACTCTTTTCACTTTTGAGATAAATGTCTAGATAGTCTCAGATACATATTTATATATCTGAAGGAATTTCTTCTTCATGTTGCTACTGGACTTATCAATAAAACACGACCGTTGTTTGGGGCTCTCAAAAAAACTAAGCTATTCTTTATTCCTTTAAAAATACTACATGGAAAACCTTGTTTATGGATCAGTATTCTTTTGTCCTAGTCTATCGACTCTGAACTTTTCGAAATCTAAAATCCGCGTGGCTTGCTATCAATTTCAGCCCAAAAGAAATAAACTGAAGTCTTTTCAGAACTTTTATGTTTCGAACTACACCTAGTCAATGATCCAACTCAAGAAAACTTAACCATTAAGGTGCCCCCTCCCTTCCCTAAAACAGCACGCGAACAACTCCACTCTCATCCCCACACAAAATCCATCTTCAATCATCCTTAAGCCATAATATAGAAATTCGATAATGAAAGGACCGGGGGTGGACCAAGGCAGACGATCGAGGGTGGTTTCAATTCCTGGATTGCGTGACCGATCCCAGAGGATGATGTCGCGGCTTAGTCAGTCCGTCGAATGAATCGTTTGGCAATTTCGGTTATCTGTCTGTGTGTTTGTTTTCACAGTCGATAACTTGGTTTTGTTGCTAGAGGAAGGAAGAAGGGTTGAGTTGTTCTGTCCCTGCTTGGAATGAGATTTCTCTTTTAATGGGGTAATGGATGGAAGGAAGAGAAGTTATGATGTCAGGTGGTCACGTGAGGGGGAGTGTTTGTCTGCTCGGACGAATATTTCTTCTGGTGTCAGCAGTATGTTTGGATTCAGTTCAGTTTAATTATAGTGCGTGCAGAAGCTTCAGAAGATACGAAAGAGAAATTCTTACCTGAGAAAGATATGTCTAAATGTCAGGTCTTTTAATCCGCAGCTATGAATGTCGGATAACAATGCTTCGATATCATGGCAGCAGATGAACATTTTGAATTCTACTGTTACATGTTATTTTTTAGCACAACTGAAATTTGATTACAGTTTAGAATTATTTGGAATTTTAACGAATTATATGAATTTAAAAATATATGTAAGAATATCTTTTTAAACTTTCTTTTGTGTATAAACCTAAATATTTCAGGATCGACATTTTTGTGTAGCAAAATGCAATACATCATAGAAATTCTAATTTTCAACTTCTGTAGTGAGTATAAATATAGCTTAAATGCTGTTAATTTTTCTGTTAAATATTAATAAATACAGAATTTATTTACATTGCTCAACGATATCAATATTGAGAAATAAGGGTGAATATATCAAGTTCATCGCAATCACATTCATTAAAACCTTTTTTTTTTTTTTTTTTTTTTTTTCATTTTGACCAACTTATAATATTGTGTTGCATTCCTGGCCTCAATAAATTAGGATAAAAAATAAACTGTGACCGAACTATTCAACTGTGATACCTACGAATTTCAAGAAATTTCCTTGCGCTATTCAGATTGATTTTTAAGGGTTGAATGAACGTTGAGACCAGAATGCAGAATGAAGCTTTTTTATAACAGTATTTTGCCATTTTCTTCAAAAACTATTCTTATGTACACTTCAGATGCGTATTGCTTATGTGATTAATATTTTCTTGTACCGGCGTCTTGGCCTAGGAGTCGAGCGTCTTCCCTGGAGTTTTACATTTTACATTATATACAGTTTTACATTTAAGGATATCTGTTAAAAATAAGTAAGTAATGTAAAATAAGTTAAAAAAGTCAATTTTCGCCGAAAATGATATTTTTAAAAAAATATTTTATTGGATAGTTCAGTACTTGAGCTATTCAAAGCAAGTTTACTTTTATCTCAACGTTAATTAGAAGTCAAGGTATTAATACATTCATAATGATGGGTAAACCGGAAGTTGGCATTTAAATAACCGGATATATCGATTTATAGGGTCGAAAACATGTTATAAATTTGTATAAACCAAAATTTAGTTTTAAATACGGTTATTTTTTTATTTTTTTATTTTGCACTGCAGCATGCAAAATGCCAAAGAGGGTTTCAGCGGTGTTTTGTGGAAATTTGTACCAAAAGATGTCATTGTTGAGTTTCAAACCGTCAGATAGAGGCATTAATGTCGGTCATACATTTTAATGAAGGTTTTATAGGATAACTGAATATTCTTGACACTGTTGGAGTGTATCCGATTGAAAATGTAGATAGAGCATTTGATGAGCTCGACAAAGACAAAATAAATTAATCTAATTGCATTCACTGTCAAATACAAAAATTTTCAAAATAAATAAATTAAAAATAAATATAAAAAAACGAAAATTATTAAAGGCCAAGAAGGAAGAAGGTATTACATATAAATGAATTCATAGTATGTACACACATAAAACATGTTACTGTATACTTTAAATGCTTTTTTCTCAAAATGGATTTTTACTCATTTGTTGCTCTCCTCAAATCTAATAACTCAAAATATTACTAAGAAATTTGGTGGACTTTTTTCTATTTTTCAGGGAATGAACTAAAAGAATTTAGATCGAGTGAATATATTTTTAAAAATTTATAGCCTATTTTTGAATAATAACGTCATAAATTTATTAAAAATTTCATAATAAATCTTCAACTGGTTCTAAAATTTTTATTTATAATTATGACCATGCGATTATAATTCATTCTCTAGAGAAAACTGTATAGTTCATTTTAATATAAGTTTTGTTTGGATGAGAGTAACGGTTTTTGGTGTAGACAGTTTGAAGTTTTTCAAGAAATTGCATAAATTTATGCTATTAAATGCCATTTTTCAAAAAGTTTAAATGTTTATTTTAAATATTGACATTCTATTACTAATTTTGAATGATCTTGAACCCAGAAATATGTCTACACCAGGTTTTTCTTTAAAAAAGTGCTCTGAACATGTTCAGATGCCTTAGATTTAATTATAGTTATCTCTATTAGTAACAATGATGTGTAAAATAAACTCGTATTGAAACTTTACTATCTGACCTAGGCTTCTTGGATTCGACATATGCATTTTGTAAAATCTAAAAGTGTACCTCGAAGCAATTGTTTCAACATTTTGATTAAAATTCTTATTCAATGTCAGGCGAGATTTCGGTGTTTTCTCAATTTTGCATAATCTACAAGTATATTTAAGAATAAAAATTACCTTTAAATCAGTTTCAAAATTTGAATATAATTTTTAATGATAACAATTTGGTAGTTATACTTCTTTTTTCTAAATTTTGACAATTTATTTATTTCATATTTTTCAGTTATTGTAACCATTCCTTATATACCGTTCGATCCTCCTTCAAGAATTTAATAGGAAGAATTTTATTTTCGTTGTCAAAAGCTAAGAAACAAAGATTTAGCATTTTATTTACTCAATTCGGAGGAGAAATGTATAAGTGATACCACCACAAAAGTCAATGTTCAATTTAAAATAGAGTATTAAGATTAAAAAATCTTCAATGGCATTGTGACGTCATGGAACTCGACTTCTTTAAGAAGGATCATGTGCAAAACATAAAAAGGCAAAATTTAGGATATTAAAATCACACAGTGCTGATGATTGACAGAATTTGGTGCTAAAAAATATTTTTGTTGAAAGGATCGTGAACATCAAATAATGTATTATAATTAAATTTAAAAAGTATCCTTTCGTCGTGAAAGGCAGCTGATTTTAATTAAAAAGATTACACAATTGTTACTCAGATTGTTAATCGTGATTCAAAAGCAAAAAATAATAATAAAAAAAATACATCATGACATCCCACCTGCATAATGCCTATTCATAGAATACATACATCAACCAAGATTTATGGCAGTCAATAATTTTACGGCTGTCTAGGTGTTAGTATGACAGTTAACCAGATAATTCTCTGGGAAGGACGAAGGGGGGGAGTTTTTCTGATTGGGTGATGTGCCCAGTGGGCAAATCCTCTGAAACAAAGCGATAAAACAAAGAGAACGGGGGGCAACGAAGCGATGCGTGCTCATCCCCGGCTGTGCTCGTTCCCATGCGTCACCCCCTGAGAAGACCGCAATCTGCTCTGATTGGGTCCGGCCTCGGCCGGATTACGGCGCTAATCCCCCCGACTCTTTTGTCCGGTCGACACGCACCGTGACTTTATTAAGGGAGAGGGGATCCGGCAGCGTGTTAAGTGCTCGCGTAAGCAAAGGATAACAGCGTTTTGAAGGGTTTAAAGGGGAAGAGGGGCACGTGCAAGGTGGTCGATGGTGTCGTGCCTCGAGTTCAAGAGGGGCGGCTCGGGTTTGTTTGGGTAACCTTTGCAATCAGGTGTGTTTGTCCTGATGGAAAAGATCGTTTTGAAAGGAGACATATTTCGTTGGGGCTAGACCACTTGTAAAAGTCAATAAACGGATTTAATTGTAAAATGGCAGTATTAATCTGGTGAGGAATTCGGAAATAAAAAATAATAATAATGACTAATATATATAAAGAAGCGGAAAATTTTATTAAATTACAAGAAATGGAAATATTTTTACAAACCGAGTTATGTATTTTAAGCTCATTCCCTTTTTACAGAATGCATTATGTATTTTAAGCTCATCCCTCTTAGATTGGTTTTTGAAACGAATTGGTTGATATAGGTTGAGTTGTTAATTATAAAATCTATTTCTGACAGTATGGATAAGTAATTTGATAAGCAGTGCTAGAAAATTATTTAATATGTATAATTATCATCATAAATTTTAAAAAAGCCCTATGTAAATGTGAACATGTATGAAAAATTGCCAAATCCTGCTGTTGTGTTTAACCTTTTACTAGATAGCTATTTTTAACACTTTCCAAGTTGAAGTTGATTGAAATTTCAGGATGATTTTTAAATATTACTTTTTTCCAAAGGATGTAAAGGTTACACAAGGATTATTTCGTTATTATTTTACATCGGCTGGAACAACTGCTGTGTTATTAATCTCCCTGGTATAATTCTAATCTTCCAAAAATAATTGAAGATATGTTGAATAAAAAAAGTATTTTCTTGTGCGTTTTGATTTTTGATCCTTTTTATAGAAAAATGCTTTTATAAATATTTATGAAATTCTCACTTGATTTTTGATTTTTTGAAGTTTATCGTTGAATGATAAAGTGATTTAATTTTATGATCATTCAAAATATTTCATACGAAAAATATATGTTTACTATAAAAGGTTTTCCCATTCTGAATAAGACCTTACAATGTTAATAGCTCTATCCTGAATTTGTTTTCAATACAAAAAGCATGTAACTATCTTAATTAATTACGTTTATTCAAATTTAAGAAGCTTTACATCAATGTCTCTACTGGAAGCTGATAGGCTGAAAACATAAGAAAAACGCATTGTAGCAGAAGGCTGAAACTTGTATCATTGCTAATTTAGGGAATAAAGTACCAGGGAGACTAAACATCGCTTGGTAATATCTATCTATCTATCTATCTATCTATCTATCTATCTATCTATCTAT
>JAPMOQ010064997.1:1085584-1188019 GCA_026543055.1 Argiope trifasciata | reverse complement strand
TCTATCTATCTATCTATCTATCTATCTATCTATCTATCTATCTATCTGTCTATCTGTCTATCTGTCTGTCTGTCATCACCCAACAATACATGTACCATGACGCTAAATGACATTGTTTGCTATAAAAAATTTTTATATATAGATTTGCGGTTTTTCAAGAAAGACATCTATACTTACTACTACTACTATAGACTACAACTTAAAATACAAAACCAGATCTAAAAAAATTGAAATATCATAATAGCCAAATAAAATATTTTTCGTTTAGTTAACATCCCCCCCCTTTTTTTTCTACCATATGAAGCTGAAAAAAACTAGAAATATATGTTTCTTCGAGTTTATTGTAAAGTTTTTAAAGTCCAGACAAATCAATTTTATGGCAAAATTATTATCACTTAATTTTTATTGATTTATTTAATTGTAGATATTGTTGGATTTAAGACATCTGATTTTTATTCCTTTTGAAGAAAATGAATAATTATTTATATAGTTTTATTAGAAAAAAATTATAATTTTTTAAATTCTGAAATATAATTTTACTGATGAATACAGAAAGGAAATGAAAGTTCGATGTTATGTTGAAGAACAAGTAATGACTAAGCCCGTTATGTACCACAGAAAATTAAGAAATCAAATGCAATATGTTTTTGTCTTTTTTGAAACTCATTACTTTAAAGTAGTTCCTAAATTGTAGTACTTAAAAGATTCGTACTAAGCTATCTATATATATATCTTTTTAACACGGTAATGTTTACAGATAATGACTTGTATTATTAATGGCAATGTTTATAATGCTCTCTCTTGTTATATACATAATAATACAAAATTGTAACATGTATAAATGAAATAAAATTCAAATAGTTTTTCAAGGTAGCTCATATAACCACTAAACAGACACGTACTTACTTTCTGGACAGTATTTGCTCAAAAAGAAGATTTTTAAACTTAATAACCTTTCAACTAAACGTCACTGTCTATTTTATCGTTTTGAATCATTAATCATTTGCATTTTATCGTTTCGCATCTCTGGAGTGAATAATCTCACAAAAAGGCTTTGCACTATTAAAAAAAATTAATATATTTGTGACTTTTCAGTAATCCCATTTTTATTTCTATAATTCGCTTTTTTTAAATTAAAATTTTAAAATAATCATTAAATATATTTTATAACAATTCTTTGCTGTGGTTTAGCTATTGCACTTATACCGCGCACTTTACAGTGGTATAATATACATTTTTGCATATCCGTAATTGCTACTATGTAATAAAAAGAAAATTTTAAAAAATGAAATAAAGACGAAATAAATAAAATCTAAAACCATAGAAGCAGGGTATACTAGTCAAAATGGCTGAAGCTATAGGTTTGATTTTCCTTATTTATCATTATCATAATTATTTACGAAGTTTTTGACTTATTTATAAAATATATTTTAAATTTTATGAACTCATGCAAGATCAATAAATAATTTTTTAGTATTTATAGGAAAAAAACTCTGAAAACTTTAATTATGAAAAAGTGTATAGTCTGTTTTTAATATTCATTATACAATCGTCGTAATGTAAGTTTTTTGTTTAGTAAAATTACTTGTTCACTTATTTACAGACATCATTATTTAAACACTATAAAAATTTTCATTCATCAGTTATCATGATTTTAATTAATAAAAGTAGTTAGTTTGTTTATTAAATATTAATCATTAAGACATATATTAAAAGTGAACAATTTTTATTTTTACTGCTATTTTTAATTTAATTTAATCATTATTACTGCTATTTTTAATTTAATGATTGGTGGATTTTCTTGCTTTGTTTTTATTCTTTTTCTTAATACTTTCCAGCTTCGTATCCATTTGACGTACCGAAATAACGTGTTTCTCTATGCATTTCAGCTTTTAATTTAGATTGGAAAGGGTTTAATGGGACTTAGAGGGCAACGTAATCTTGATTCAAATGAATAATGAGGATAATTTTGATGAATTGTTTAATGATGAAAGTAATATGAAATAAATAAAACTTTATAAGTATGTGATGCTCCACCGTATTTTTCATTTTTTTTTTCTTCCTAATAATAATTTGAGTTCAGGAATGGTCCATTTGAATTTTTGAATAAACCGATTTTTTTACCTTTCAGATTATTGACATAAAACGATTGGTGGAAATTTACCCAGTAATACTTCCTGACGTTGGACATGACTCACGTTCTCTGACAATAACACACAATTAAAAAAACATCTGTTTGTGAAAAAATCCCCCCCCCGTTCATCTTTACCTAGAGCGAGCAGCAGCAATTCCTCCAATGAGGAAATGCCGTGACTGGATGACAGGAAGGGGACCAATCAGAAGTCTCCGAGTCATATTGTTCCCACCCTCTCTCAGGTTCTTATCCGTCTGAATAATTCGAGGTCAGCAACAACTTGGACTCGCCGACAGGTCGCTTCTTTTAATCTTTGGTGGCGAATCGTAAATTAATTCCCTTCGTCGAGTTTAAACTACATGTTATTATAAATTTTCAAATCTGTTTTTTATAGTGATCTTTTTAAACATAATTTTGACTAATGCTGACTAATTGACTTAGGAGCAATGATTCTCAACCACCATCACGCGACATTTTTGTGTATCTCCAAATTTTAAAAATGAACAGAATAAAAATTATAATGCTTTTTTTTATTACTAGCGAAGAGCAAAGTTTGTTTAAACTAAAGAAAAATACACTGTAAAAGAAAACTATTCATAAAATTGTTACTGACCATTTGACAACATTAGAGGAGAGTTATTCACTATTTCCAAAAATTAAATATAAGAAAATTTGATTGAGTTCGTAATCCACTCATGATAACGAATACTTGTACTTGTATTTAAATTAACTTTGAATGATGAGAAAAAGCTATTTTCGATTTCTAAAAATCAAGATATAATTTTAAAATTTTCGGAATATTCAATTAACTCCTTTTGGATAAGCTTTAGATGCGATTATACCATGATAGCGAAAAAAAACTTTTAAAATATAATTACAATTTTCTACATCTTATTTGTGTGAATTCAGATTTTCAGTATTAATCAACATAAAAATGGGTAAAAAAAGGAAGGGAAGAAAAAAGATTGAGACTGCTAAATGTAGAAAGCGATATAAGAGTACCATTGCATTTTTACGACCAAATATAAGTGAAATTATCAAAAAACATCGAGCTCAAATTTCTCATTACAAGTATTTTTACTATTAATTTGCAATTAATCCCTTAACAAATATACTATTCAAAATTATTATCATAAACTATTTTACATAGTGTATTATAGGTAAGTAAACACTTTTTTAAGTTATCTTTTTCTTGGTGAACCGCCAAATTTTGAAATCATTAAAAATGTGCCACGACAAGTATATATATATATATATGTGTGTGTGTGTGTGTGTGTGTGTATATACACATTTTAGTACATATTTTGTATACTTGTCTTATACATATTCTGTTAAAATTGTCTAAATTATGCAAATAATTGTTTTATGTAACAATTCAGTAAATGCACCAATCAATTAAAAGTTTAAAATTTTTTCGCATTTGGCTCTGTGAGTCATATTTAACAATATATTCTTGAGACAATATATTTTAAGTAAAAACATATATATCAATCAAATAAATCAATCAATAAAATTTACTAATTTTTGAAAAAATAAATATTACTATCCTATAAAAAGGTACGCTTATAAACCTTTCCATCCATCATCTCAAAGAAAATATTTATTTCAGGTAAATCAATGCTCAGAATTTCTCAAAGGCTGATAATCAGATGAATGTGTGTGCTAGTGTGTCACAATGTATTGGTGCTCTACGCACCAAATCATATAATCTAGAGTTACCACACTTGGCATACATATACTTTGAAGAGTAAAAAAGCTTACCAAGAAATTTTTTTTGAAATTTCAATTAGAATTTTAATTTATTAGGCTAAATTTTGGCATTTTCCCGCAATAAATTTCAAAAGTATTACAGCTGAAAACTATTTTTTAAAGTCATATTAAAATTCCAAGAATTTTTTCCATTGATGGTAATGTTTTAACCTATCAATTAAATTTCTATTTTTAATGATTTAAAACATATATTGTAATCATATTTTTCAACAATTTATTTCGTACAAAACGAAAATAAAATTTAACCTACATGGAATGTGTATCAGTGCATTTTCGTCACCTTGACAAAAACTCAAATTGAATGATTAAATGAACTCTTAGAGCAAACTAAACCGAGAAGTTTGATGTTCAGGACTTCTTTAAATTGGAAGCACAATGTTATAGAATAAATATAAAATTTGTTATTTTCCCCATAATTCTACGATAGCTGATTGCAAATTAGAGATATATAGTACATATAGTATAATTAACACATTAACGTAAGGCTTCGATAATAATATGAATTACGTGATTATGAAAATTCGAATAAATATATTTTGTAGAGGAAGTTATTAGGGGTACTTAAAAATCCTTATTAGGAGAAAATTAGAATTAAGAGAAATCCTTATTATTAAACTTAATTAGGAGTACTTAAAGTTCGAAATGGGTGTGCTTGAAATTGCCCCAATATGCACATTCTTCTGAGGCTACTACAGAGCCTTTATGTGATTGGTTTGCATCATTCTATTTCTTCCCATTCGTTTTGATTGTAATAAACTATCTGATCAAAGAGCTAAACAAAAGAGAAAGTGGATGTCAAGTAACAACAAGTAACGCATGCATTGATGCATCTACTTCGATGGATGAGGCTATGGAGTAATTCAATGCGGAAGAGATTGAATCCGACTCAACCATAGATGAAGCGGCAAATATGCCGAAGGCGCCTGTCACTTCATTCAAGCTGAACACATTTTTAAATCCTCTCTGCGAATATCTAACATATGGTGATCCTCTTGCCGATATTGAAGTTGTTGAACCAGATTGGAATTCTGCTTGTGCAGAATGAGTTATTAAACACCAGGCATTTTTCAAAAACTGATAGCAATAATAAAAACGCCATTGGCACTTCCATAATTGAAACCTGAAAAAAAGAATCTTGGAATAATTTCAAATCACAAGCCTATTCTGGTTTAAAGCCATCTGACATTTTTTCAGAAGATCATCAAAAATTTTGAAAAATATTGCCAAATGAATATGATCATCCATTGAAATTCTTTGCAGCAATATTTTTTGAAGCTATAACAGCTATAAAAATATTTTCGAATTATCTGCAATAGTAACCTGCATATCTTATCATCATTAGAAATTCCCAGCTTGTTCAAACTACCACTTTTGCAGCCCAAAACCAATCCTCCTAGTACCGAAAAGGAGTAAGAATTACTCAAACGCCAAAAGAGATGAATTTATAGGCACCGAACATGTATATAGTGTATATAGACTTTTGTATATATTTTGTGTTGTTTTTATTTATATATATTCACGCTGCGGAACTTTATTATTACTTTGTGTGTACTTATGCTGATTTTCCTGATACTGGACTTTTTTGTACCCATACATGACTTTTTGACCGTATGTGGTTACCCGATTTGCGACTTTATATTCCTTTAAGGAATTACCTTCTGTGACTTACACAGAGACCTTGTATGAAGACCCTAAATAGCTGAAATGCATCGAATATCTTGATCAGAACATTTTTACTGCATTGCATCTGAACTCTTTGCTGTATTTCTCTGAGGAATGTATTACATCGAACTCTTCTGAAGACTGATTTGGACACTTTCAATAGGCGCATTCAATAGTATTTAATTAATTCTAATATCGTTTTAAATCCCTCAACCCTAAAAAAATAGGCTCAACCCAAAATTGTGTCCCTTTTTTTGTTTATTTTCTTATGTTGTTTTATAAGAAAGCAGATTGCTGTTTCACTGTAGGATTAGTTCCATTTTTATAATTATTTTGTTTTATTTCTAAAAATATACTATTTAATACTATTTATTTTTGAAAAAGTTTTGCATTTAAAATTCAAATAAATAGTATTTAAATTTGCTATTTTGCCGTTTCCGAGAGACGTAAAAAATCGCCAAATTTTTGGCGATTTTGATCATTTTTTTTGTTGGTGATTTGGATAAAACAATCTAACTGTCGCCATGGAAACTCGGAATATAATGGTACTTTTCTGTTTTTGGGGGCCGTAAAAAGTTTCCAAACTATTGGTGCTTTTGTAATTTTTTTCTCATTGAAGATTTGGCGAAAATACTTTAACTGTCACCAATGGCCTACGGAAACGAAAAGTACCTTAATTTTATATTTAATTTCAGCTTCTTAGAAAAAAGAATTGCTCCAGAAAACGAGCTGCACATCTTCTAAAAGTGTAAATGGACCATAAATCACTTTGAAAATCCTATTAGACTATGTAAATGTCATATTCCGTCGACTATTTTCGTATTTTGGGATTATCCGTAGATCACTTTCGCTAAAACTGATATTATCGCCAAAAGGTAGCAAAAAGATTGGCGCATTTTCGCGTCGACAGGATAATCCTAAAGTACCCGAACATTCCATTTTATAAAAGTGTAAATGGTCCATAAATGACTTTCAAAATCATATTAGACAAATATTTTCCAAAAATTATAATGAAAATTTTTAAAGGAAATTAAATGAATATCGTAGATTTCAAATTTTTTTAAAAATCTTTATAAAGAGCACATTTAATTATATTTGATCAACTCTATTATTTTCTTCAAAAATTTCGAGAAATTTTTGTCTAAAATGTTCTCATTGAGACGGCATTCGTATCAATCCTTTATCTTTCCATGGGGAAAAGGAATATTGTTGTAATTTGAGCTCGTTATTTCAAATAAATATATCTAGAAAAACCTTTCAATTTATTTTAATGCGCTGATTATATTGAATATTTTCTTATTTAAGTTAATTAATTTTAAAACATTGTTTTCAACAAAAGATAATTGTCCTTTTTATTATTTTTTTTCAATTTTAAGCAAATTAATGTAATAAATCTTATTTAAAAATACTTAAAACAAAAACTCATTTTGTTCTGTTTTCATTTTCTTTTATTAAATAGAACAATTTTTATGTTTAATTTCATTTACTATTATTTATTATACACTGCGTGAAAAAAGTTGGACAGTCATTTTTTTGTACATTTTGCTTTAATCTTACTGCTTTTTATCTGATTTTTTAAAGAGGTTGTTTTGTTAATGCTTTAATTTAAGTTAGGTGAGAAATTTTTTGCTACCTCTATTTAAGGTTGATAATTCAATACTTAGCAACTTTTGGTGTGTGAAAAAAGTAGAAGGACACATCCGAAAAATGGATTTTGAAGCTGTTGGAAACCATAAAGATTGGTGTATTCTTTTACTTTTAATAACTTTTTGTCAAGTTAAAGAATTTAGTTAGAAATTCATAGTGTTTATTGGTTTTAGAATGCCCAGAGGAAAATTCTTAAGTGAGTTCCAGAAGGACCAAATAGTTGCCAATAAAAATGAAGGAAAAGGTTTAAGAGATATTGCACCGCAGCTGCGTATCAGTCTTAATACTGTTTCGAATTTCGTAAGAAACCCTGAATGACAGAAGAAAAAAGAAGACTAGAAGGCCAAAAAAAAAAAAAAAAAAACTTACACAACGTGATCAAAGAAAAATCATTCGTGAATTCAAAAATACAGGTGGAAGTGTCAACAAGGTTCAATGCCTAGCAGGGATTACACATGTATCCGAAAGAACTGTCTAGAACTATATAAAAAGCTCAAAAAAATTCATCTTCAAAAAACGGAAGCACCATCCGAAGTGGAATGAAGGACACATTAAGCACCGATTGCAGTGGACTAAAGACTACATGTACTGGAACATTGAATGGACCTCGTATTTTCAGATGAGAAAAAGCTCAATTTGGATGGTCCAGACGGTTATCAGTACTATTAGCACTGTCTTGGTAATGAAGAAGAGGCTATTCTACTTGACAAATGGGAGGAGGATGTCTAATGGTTTCGTTAGCAGTTGGTTATGGAGGTAGAACAAATATAGTTTTTCTAAATGGTAGACAGAACCATCCAGACTCTAAACTCAAATCTTATTCCATATGGCCGTGAGTTAGGAGGAGGCGACTGGGTTTTCCAATAAGACGGAGCATCAATTCAGGCAACAAATGGTGTTAAAAATTGTTTTGCAGCAAACAAAGTTCGTACTTTACAATTGCCTACCAAAAGTCCTGATCTCAACATTGTATAGAACTTATGGTCAATGATTGTAAGCCACGTTTACGACGGAGGAAACAGTTTGAATCTGTAGCTGAACAGCAGAAATCCTTAGAATGTACATATATGGGACAAATTTTGCCAAACAGAAATGCAATCTTTATATAGTTCAATGCCCAAAAGAATTTTTGAAGTAATTCGAGCCAATGGAAGAAGAATTCCATATTAATTAATATAGTACACCCATTTTTTTAGAAGTGTCCTTCTACTTTTTTCACAGATTATGACATCGTCAAAACTTATTTTTTTAATTAAGTGTACTTTTTAAAAAAATGTGTCCTATTTCGTTTTATGTAGATACAGGTATCTAATTGTAAAAATTTTGTATGTAAAATAATTATTTAAAAAATGCTGCATTATTCCTTTATTTAAAACTAGACGCCTTTGGCGACCAGCTGGTTCGCCATGAGTAATGCGTTCTAAATTTTTAAATTAAGTCGCATATTCATTAGACTTGAAGTAATTCCGGGCATTGATTGGCCTGAAATTAAAAATGTTTTTTTCTTTTCCATGATGCTGCCAAAATATTTAATGTTTTTTTTAAAGAAGCGAAAAAGGAAAAAAAAAATATTGAATAAATGATTTAGATATTGCAAAGGATTATAGAAACCTTGGCTTTTCATTTATTTTTTTAGAAACTATCACATTTTATAATGGAAAAAAAAATTATTGAATTAATGATACAGATATTGCAAACGATTATAGAAATATGAAATTAAGTCTGGATTTCAATGCATATCCTGTCTAAATTCAATCAGGTTTACTAAAAATAAGGAAAGATTTGTTAAATAAATGATTTAGATAATGCAAACGATTATAGAAACCTTTGCGTTGCATTTATTTTTTTTAAGAAAATATCACATTTTATATTTCTTTTATTTTATCCAGTCACGTGCAAAAAGTATCATTTCTTTAGACTTGATTTACGATGATAGTATTTTTTTTATTATTTGAACTTCCGTCATTGTTTTATTTTATTTTATCCAGTCACGTGCTCAAAAAAAAACATGGTTAAAATATTTCTTTAAAAATTCGTTAAAAATAAAAGTTTAACTTATAAATTAAAAAAAACTGATGCCGTTAGAAAGCTAATTTTTTTAATCTTTAAATTGATGTAAAAATCATGTTTGTGTGATCATATTTTCGAAAGTTATAGCGGAAAAACGTTGAAATTTCGCTTAAATTTTAATTAATTCAAATTCTAATTAAAAATTCGGAAAAAGGGCTCCGAGGTGCACATTCCCAAGCTCCAAGGTATACATGTACCAAATTTGGTAGCTGTGGGTCCAACGGTCTGGCCTGTAGAGCGCCAACACACACGCACGCACACACACACATTGAGCTTTATTATAAACTAGCCGCCTTTGGCGACCAGCTGGTTCGCCATGAGTAATGGGTTCTAAAATTTTCAATTAATTCACATATTCATTAGCCTTGAAGTAATTCCGGTTATCAATTGGCCTTAAATAAATATTTTCTTTAAGATGATGGACTAAAAGTTCTAAAAGAAAGCGTTTTTCTAATAAAATTCTTTTAATTTTATAAATCAGTCCGTTTTAATGATTGATTTAGAAGACTAATTGATGTAGCAACTTTTATTTAAAATATTAATAAAAATATTTTGTGAAAGTATGGCTTACAGAGCAAAGTATGAAAAAGTCTTAAACTCATTATTCATAAATGCATTGTTTGACTCAAACTACATAAAATGTAAAGATTTACTTCATTTAGATCAAGTTAATAGTACTAAACAATATATATGCCTATTAATAATATTTCACGAATTGGCCATTGGACCGGAATTTGAATGCATATCCTGTATAAATAAAGATAATTTATTGAATCAATGATTTAAATATTGATCATAGAATCCTTTGCCTTGCATTTTTATAAAGAAAATATCACATTTTATATTTATTTTATTTTATCCAGTTACGTGCTAATAGTTGCATTTCTTCTGATTTAATTTGCAATGATAGTTTTTTTTTATTTGAACTTCCGTTAAAATGATGGCAACACGGTGATAAAACCTAATTTTTTCCCTTTGACGTGCTCTTGCAGATTTTATAGAAATCTTAGATTTGTATTTATTTTTTTAGAAACTATCACATTTTATAATGAAAAAAAAAATATTGAATTAATAATACAGATATTGCAAACGATAATAGAAATATGCCATTAAGTCGGGATTCCAATGCATATCCTGTCTAAATTCGATCAGGTTTACCGTAAATAAACATTTGTTGAATAAATGATTTAGATATTACAAACGGTTATAGAAACCTTTGCTTTGCATTTATTTTCTTTTGGAAAATATCACATTTTATGTTTCTTTTATTTTATCCAGTCACGTGCTAAAAGTATCATTTCTTTAGACTTGATTTACGATGATAGTTTTTTTTTTTTGAACTTCCGGCATTCTTTTATTTTATCCAGTCACGTGCTAAAAACATGGTTAAAATATTTTTTAAAAATTCGTTAAAAATAGAAGCTTACGTTATAAATTAAAAATACTGATATCGTTAGAAAGCTAATTTTTTTTATCTTTAAATTGATATAAAAATCATGTTTGTGCAATAATATTTTCGCAAGTTATAACGGAAAAACGTCGAAATTTTGCTTAAATTTTAATTAATTCAAAGTTTAATTAAAAATTCGAAAAAAGGGCTCCGAGGTGCACATTCCCGACCTCCAAGGTATACATGTACCAAATTTGGTAGCTGTAGGTCCAACGGTCTGGCCTGTAGAGCGCCAACACACACGCGCACACATACATTGAGCTTTATTATAAGAATAGATATAGATAATCTATTGTCCTTCTACTTTTTTCATGCAGTGTATCTCTTCCTGCTAGTGCTCAATACCAATTGGTGGCATTGGCATGAAAACTTTTTTAATTAATTATAGTTACAAATAATTAATTTATTAAAAAACGCGATAGTTACTTAATTAAATTCCGGATAATTCAAAAAGAGTATAAAACTTGATTTGATGGTATACAAGGAAATGAATGGAAATTCAGTTACAAAATTCTGTGTACGCAATCATGAAGTACATCAAGTTGAATAAAATTTCCCAAAGTACTTAAAAGTTTCCGCCCAGTATTTGTTTACCTGGCACTGAAAATTGGCTAAACTAGAGAAATTTAAATTTCTCTTATTTTGCGTTATTGTGTTTGCCAACTAATATATAAAAATAAATTTTTTGTACGTACTTTACGTGCTGTCGTACCATTCAATTGATTGCGACCAACTTATTCCTTACACCTACGGGATGGTTATAGGCATAGTACAATTACCAAAAATAAAAAATGGATCCCAACCGCATATATATATACCAAAAATTAATCTAAAAATAGTTCCCCGATGTGACAATAGATTCAATAAAAGTGCTAAATCCGAGTTAAAGGTTAAGATTTTATAGTCATTGCACGCAAATTCCGTGCATCGGAGATAAGAACTTTATTACAGATTATGCGAGAAAGTTTTAAGGAGACCAAACCAACTAGTTTCAAACAAAATGTGTCTTCATATTTTTTCAAAGGGCGCATGCAAGGAGTGGAATGTTTTAAAAAGCAAATGTTGGCCCATCTACTTCTTTATTTCCACTTCTGCCAGTATAAAATGTTACCAATGAAAAAAAAAAAAATGTTGCGCCCCTCACCAGAAAAAAAAAATCCTCGTTTGAATATTTTCAGATGTCACCGATGAATGGGTGATTCTGATGATTCCATAATTTGAATTTTTCTAAAGGAATCATGAAGATGAAACATTCCATTTCGGAATGATTCCCATGAATATAAAATATTTAAATCGAAAAAATCTTTGGCTTAATAGTCTAAAACGTTACCAACTAATTGGTAACTCTGATGATTCAATAATTTAAATTTTTATAAAGCACTGAAAAGATCATGCTGATGATGTAACATTCCGGTATGAAATGATACGCACGAATATAAAATAGTGAAATCTCCGGAAAAATCTCCATCTGAATAGTCTAAAATGTTACCATTTAACGGGGGATTCTGATAAGTCAATGATATGAATTTTTGTATGATGCTAAAGGAATGGTGTGGATGATGCAACATTCCAGCATAAAAGAAAGACGAAATTTTCATTTTCATTTTCATTAACTGATATCACAATTTTAAATGAAATTGATTGTCTTTTTTAAAATGTTTAATTTAGAACGTCTTATAAATCAGTTTTCTCTAAAATTCACGGGTATAAAAATAATGATAAATATTATAAAATGAATTAAAAAATTAAAATATAAAATAAAAACCTAAAAATATAAAAATTTTAATTTTTTTTTCATTTGTAAAATTTCTCCATTACGTTCTAATATATTTTGCATTGGAATTTGTATTTGTATTTTTGTAAATGCTCAGTGGCATTTACAGATTAGCAGGAGAATAATTAATCAATTTTAAGGTAGCTATACAAAAAAATGCCTGTTAAATTCACATTCACAGTTTTAATTGGCTTAATGTGGTATTTCAATGCATAATATAAATTATGGTTATCATTAAACTTCCCTTATCAACGGCCTTCTGCAAAGCAAACAGATGAACGGATTGCAGCGAAATTTGGTGCATAGGCTATACACGAGAAAGCTTATTTATTCAGGGAATTTCAAAAGAAGAAAAAAAAAGCTCTAAAATGTTTACCAGAGATCGCCTTTTCCGGAAAAACATTAAACGACCACAATGGAACACACTGACAATATTGACAATCCAAAACAATTATGTGCGATAAAATGTTGAATCTTGAAATTCTGTTAGTTTTAAGAGAAAATGTCGAGACTTTATGAAAAAAAAGTTCGGGTAAGAAGCGTTTGCAGTCGCTGTCAGGTTTTATGTCGATGTTTCCAGCTGTAATGTTAACGACATCTTATTGCGAAATTGAATTACTTAAAGAACTCCATAAAGCTTCATGTGCAAAGCATCACAAATGATTCGCTACGATCTGGTATTGAATACATTATCTATCCACTTGAAATGTTTGCAAATGAATGAGTGTGGTCTCTTGGAGTAGTTTTCCCAACATTATCCTGAAAGCGATTAACAACTGCTCCTCTTGTGCAGTTTCGTTCTAATCTGTACTTATCACTGAAAATTGCACTGGTTTTTTTTTCTCCGCTCTCAAACAACGTACTGTTATTTTTTCCTTACCTTTACTTAATGTGGTTCGCTAATATTGTTCCTTTATTCCATTTTGGTCGTTTATTATGTTAAAATTAATGTTTTTCAGGAAAAGACTTCATCTGGCGTACATTTTGGAACTAATTTTATTTTTTCGAAATTTCCTGAGCCCATCCCGTGTATAGTCTCTATACTAAATAATGATTTAAGTACAGTACTGATGAAACCAAGTAATTTCAAAACCCTGATGGATATGATGTTAAAGATAGTTTCATTCTGATTGTTTGAGAGAGTGCAGATGGGGATAAAGACAGCTATTTACTACCCCGAAAGGAATGTTAGTTTGGCTGTTTGGTCAATGTAAAGTTGAACAATACTTATTCAGCAGTCTACCACAACAAATCCTGTCGATACTGCTACGTTCAGTGGTGGCAGGGTGGTCGGCTGTATGCAAGAAGAAGTATCTATACTAAATTTCATTGCAATCCTTGCACCCATTTGCGTTGTAGGATGTCGTTTATAGGGGAAGTTTAATTATAACCACCCTGTATCATAAAAATATTAATAATAAAAGGGTATAGACGCTAATAAATAGCATTTCATATAAGGGTAACATGCCTTTTTGTTTTCTTATTTTTAGAATCATCCGTAATGGAATAACTAACATTGTCTAGTAGGTATACTTCTTAAACATAAATTATAGAAAAGGGAAAATAATTTTAAATGCTTGTTAATAATTTATGAAGGCACGTCTATTTCGATGACCATAATTCATGTTCTCTTTATGATAATATTTCTTTGGAAATCAACGATATCCCTTATGCAAAAAGTACGGTCTGATTCCAGAAACGCGAACCCAGCTTATAGTACCGCCATCTCTTGCACAACAGTAGAGTTAAAATAATTGCACAAGAATCAATAATTCTCGAGATATCGAGAGATAAAACAAAGTATCCCTCCACTGCAGAGATCCATTGCAATCAATGTTTCCATAATTTTAACGATGCTTAAGATTAGAAATATTTAAACATATAAATTTTTATTACATTTAACTATACATATTTTTGCAAAGAATATATGATTTAAATAAATATTTTTTTAAAAAAACACGTCTTTAAGACTTAGAGCAGTGGCTCTCAACATTTTTTTTGTCTCGACGCGCTTTTAAGGATTTTAAAAATTGGCGGCAAACAATAAAAACGATAAGTTAAGAAGCTGTTTACTTTCTTATAATAAATACGTCGTGTAAAATAGTTTGCGATAATAATTTTGAATGCAAAACAAAATTATAAAATATGTATTACAAAAACAACAGTGCGTTTATTAAGGGATTAATTACACGATAATAATAAGAATAATTTTAATGACAAATTCGAGCCTAGTGTTTTTTGATAAATTTCTTCAGATTTATTCCTAAAAATGACAGTACTTCTCTCATATCACCTTCCACATTTAACAATCTCGGTCTTTTTTTTTTCCTTTTTTATGATGGTTAATATTGAAAAACCAAATTCAGACAAATAAGATGTGATAGAACAGTGTAATAATATTTTTAAAGATTTTTTTGGCTATCATGGGATAATCGCATCAAATGTAAATCTAAAATGAATTAATTGATTCCTCCAAATATTTTAAAATTAAATCTCGAAAGGAAGGAAATTAATTCTTCCTTTTCATTCAAAATTAATTAATACAGAAATATTTGTTATCACAAATAGATTACAAACCCAATCAAATTTTTTATATCTAAATTTGGGAAATAGTGAATAATTCTCTCCTCTGATGTTATTAAATGGTCAAGAACAATTTTATGAAAAGTTTTATCTTTTAGAATAATTTTTCTCTAAACATTTGTAAAATTTGGAGGCACAGTGATTGAGAATCACTGATTTAGAATCTCAAAAATCAAGCAGTTTGATAATGAAATAAGATATTTCTGACAGAGCAGAGATCCAAAATGCACGTCTGTCAACTGAAAGATCATAAACAAATAACAAATTTTATGATAATTAAATAAATAAAAATATATTAATTGGTAAACTGATATAATTAAAGATCTATCAAGCCATTCATCCGGATTTTTTTCCAGTAATAAAGCGAGCGGAAAGGGAGGGGGGGGGGGGGTGGAAGGTACACCAATTTTTTCCAAAATAATTTTGATTAAAAAATTTAAGCTTTCTTCCAGAACGATGATTCCAGCATGTTCGAATTTAAATGCGGAAAATCATGAAGAAATAAAAATAATAAAGCAATTTTAATACATTTAGAATTCCAAAATTATTAAATAAATAAATCTATTAGCCCAAAATCTTTTTAACTTTTCCCTCTCATCACTTATTTTCAAATTTTTGAGTCTATTTTTGGCAGATAATTTTTTATTAAAAAAGGAAAATTTTCCATAAAAGTAAAAATTGCACAATGTTCAAACTTAAATGCTAAATCTCACTAGCAAATTACTAAAATTCCCTAATTATTAAATAAATAAACGGATAAGTAGATTGTGTTTTAAACCTTTTCCACCCATAAACTATATCTGAATGGGAAAATTATTCGTGACTTCATTTCGCTAGTGAACAACACGATTGAAAAATCTATACTTATAACAAAGTTGAAAGTGTGTCGGTGCTTGTTGGTCAGACCGTTGGACTTACAGTTACCAAATTTGGCACTTTTATACCTTGAGGATCAAAAATGTGCATTTCGCATCGTTTTTTAAAAATTTTTTAATTAGAATTTGAATTAATTGAAATGTAAGTGAAATTTTGACTTTTTTTAATATAACTTACGAAAATATTATCGCACAAAGATAATTTTTACATCAAATTAAAGATTTTAAAAAAATTTGCTTTCTTATAATATCAGTATTTTAACATATAACTTAAGCTTCTATTTTTAACAAATTTTAAAAGAAATATTTTAACTATATTTTTCAACAATATATTTCGTATAACTTTCAAGTTTTTTCTGCCATAACCATGGAAAATATTACAGTACAAAATTGATTTTTACAACACATTAAAAATAAAAGAATTATCTTTTTGGTTATACTAATATTTTATTCAACAAATTTAACCCCTGTTTTTGAGGAATTTTTAAAAAAACAATTTGATTATATTTTTCAACAATAAAAATAAAACTTGAGCTGCACGCGATCGTTATGAGTGAAATGGAAAAGAAAAATATTTTATCAATATGTTGCCATCAAATTTACAAAAACTCAAATTAAAAAATAAATAAACTATTATTGCAAATTAATCATAAAAATGTCTGCACGTGTATGAAATAAAATAAATATGAAATATATTTTTTCTAAAAAGAAAATGCAAAAAAAAAAATTTTTTTATGACGTTTACAATATTATTAATTAGATAAGTCAGCCTTATTTAAGATAAATTTAGTTTAATATATATATTTTCAATTCAAGGCCCAAAAGCTAATTTGTAAAATTTTAATAATAGAAATACATCTATAAATAGGATCTAAAGGATGAAGCAAATAATTACATAGTATGTAACATGAGTCTATAAATGTTTTAATAAATGAAGAAAGTTTAACTTTTGTCCAGACCCTCTACTCTGTGAATCATATTTAACAAAATATTTTTCAGACACTAATATTTTTTATAAAAAGAGATAAACTTCAACCAACCAAGTCAATCAACTAGTTGAATATGTCTATTCAATGAAAGTGGGGGATATGAGAAATTTTTCTTGAATAATTCTTGAAATATTATATAGATTATGAAAATTATTCTGTAGTACACTTTAAACTCAAATGCTGATGGACTCCATTTTCAATAATGACAGTAAAAAAAGATGAATAGAATTTTTTATTTAAAATTAATATTATTTTAATAAGAGTTTTCTTTCAATAAAAATGGTTATTATATTATTACAGCCTAATCATCTGCACTTTAATTTTATGATGACATTTTGCGATAGCTGACAGATAATTAGACAGACATATAGTACATTACGGGCTTAGGACATTTATAAATGTATGAGTGAATTTTATGACAATCAAAATTTGAGCCCTAAAAGTATTTTGATGAGGTAGCTATTAAAAGGCAAGTTACACGAAGTATTTAATTGAAAGTGACAAGTGACATAAAGTATTTAATTAACCATTGTACAGAGTATTAAGTTTGGCGAACCGGCTGTTAGCCAGATGCCGCTAATATTTAATAAAACAATTATTAAGCTTCAATTCAGCGTCATTTGTTACGAATATTAGATAAAGGATTAAAATTAAAATTAAAAAATGATTGTTTAGCTTGAATACTAAAGTATCATTAACAAACAGCAAAATGTTCATGTTTATAAAACAATATTTTATCTTTTTTCTAATTTTTTTCTTCTTTTCAGATCATTTTTCAACCTAAAGAAATTTCCCCCCCCCAGAAAAAAAGTAGCTATAGCCAAAGTAAATAAGAGAATAGCTGAATAAGGTAAATAGAGAATAAAGTAAATAAGAGAATGACAAAATGACAAATCATAACTGCCAATTTTCAAGGAAATTACAAAATTTAATCAATAATTTTGTCGATCTAGATTTTTAAATTATGTAGTTATCGAGGTATTCGCATCAAAAGAGGACAGACGTTTGTATTTCTTGTGAGCATATATGATTAAAAGTTCAGTATAAATTTGTATAAAAGAACACGTAACAAATTTCTTGTGTTTAGCTAAGTGCTTTTCTACCATTTTGTTTAAGGAAAAACTAAATTTCAAAAATGTTTTTTCTGTCTAAGAGATCAAAACCTTGAAAATTCGACTTCAGTGTTGAACACTATAAAATATGATGAATTTGACTTTTTTTAAAGATTGCTATGCATTCTTATTCTATACTTCTTACTGGAGAAAGCAAAGAAGCAGCTTCTAAATATATCTAATTTTTCCTGATTCATTTACATCACCAAATCTACTTGCTTTAAATGAAATTTTAAAACAACAAAGATTACACACACACATATATACAATATATTAATTTATGAAGTGGATGGCAGTTTCGAAGACAGAAAGATTGATTGAAATTTTAAAGTTCGTTTTATACTCTCTCCCGGGAGGTAGGCATGTTTATGAACAAACGGCGCGGACAATCTCATCCGCTCACAGCAACAGATTTGGCAAGAAGTGCGTAAAAAGATGGAGAAAAAGACTATTTCTCGTCTCATATATCATATTTTGATAGGTAAAGTATTTTTTTTACAGTGCGCATACACTATTAAGATTAAGGCAGGGATTTCTCCAAGTGTCAGTCTCAAGCAAAGGAAACACAGAGATTTTTTTTTTAAGTATTTAATTAGATCAGCAATTTTTATCATTTCACTCGTACCTTGGGAACCTCTGAATAAAGCCTTTTTACAAAGCTTCTCTTGAATTGATTAAGGAGAAAAAAATGAAATGGGATAAGGAAATAACAGAATATTTTAAAATGAAGTTAATATGGACTGAATTATGATAACACTAAGAATTGGAAAATAGAGTTTAAAGTATCATTACATATATAAGTATAAATACATAAAGCAAGTTGCATTTTTATAGAGAGCAAGACTTTATGGATGAATTTGTGTTTAGAATTGAAGACTTTGAGTTATGAGTTGTCTCAAAGTTGTCTAACATAACATTTAAAGATTCATCAAAATCTCGAAGTCGATTTTTTGACGACGACAACATCTCTTGTACTTCGAAGAAAGAAACTGTCAGAAATATTTTCATAAATTATAATAAATCTTAACGGGATAACGCAGTTTGTCTGAAACACTGTTTATCTCTGTTTTGCACACTCTCTTGATTAAGAAGAGTTTATCATGTAAAGCGGAGGGTTTGCTTGTTTCGACTTCCGCTATCACTTGATTCCTTCCTCTACGTGTTGAGCGATCATCACTCAGAATCAGTGTCATCTTCCAATTACGATGCTGATCTATTACCTCCGAAACTTTCCATTTTCTTGATGATGGAACTTCGCTCTTGAAGGGTCGTTAAGCGATTTTCATTTCTTTGTTGTTGCGTAAGCAAGATCGGCGAAAGTTGCATTACAACTTTGGACCAAATCTTTTCAGATTCACCGAGATTTTTTAATAGGAAAAGTCCTCTTTCAAGAGCTATCTTTATGTGTACGTCAGAAAATGAGCAAATCGGTTTTGTATCTAAAACTTCCTTGCAGTTCCCAATGTAGATTTGTACCTTTATTATTATTATTATTATATCGATTTTTATGTCGCCATATTCTAATATTAATTTTTTATCCATTCTCTTTACTGTAGAATTTTTTGCATCTGAAGCATCATTGATCGAATCTCACTACTTTGCTGTTAAATATAAAAACTGATAAAAGCTGAAAAAAAAAACAGAATTGGAGTTTTTTGTGGTTTGGTTTGATTTAGTTTAATTAACATCCCATTTAAAGCAACACGGGACGGACCTCGTAATTTTGAACCACGGTCAGATGACGAGGACGACACCTGAACTGGCAACATCCTCTCAACACCCCACCACACGAGCGGGAGGACGTTTGGCCTGACAGATTTAACGTACAAGAGACCCCCTCACACGACGGTTCATCGGTGGAATCGAATCTCTAACCTGAAACCCTCCGGTTTCAGGTTAGAGACTCGCCGAGACTTTACCACCAGGCCACCGCGGCCCCTCGGAGTTTTTGGTGATTTTTATACTTTCTCTTATTTTCGTATACAAGAAAATGAGAAAAGATGTTTGAAATAAAAATAATATAGAATTTTTGTTCTTTTTCATGGCACTTGTCCTAGACAAATCATCCATTTTAAGCCGATAGAGTGCCTCTTGTTTCAATAGCGCCATCTAGAACAGAGCTATACGGCTTAGCTACTCATGTGCCACATCAGCCTGCTCAATCCCTTTTTACATTCACACACCTCACAAATAGGGCTCAGATGAAGAAAAACCATGCCCTAACCCGGACACCCATATCACAGGGTAGACACGCTATCCCTATGCCAGGAAGTCGATTATATAGAGTATTTTTTATACAGAGGATTGAGGAATAAGTAATTTATCATTGAGGAATAACATAATATTTCTCAAATCTATACGTGATCTCTTCTATGAGTTTAAATAATTTTCAGATCACGTACAGAATTTTATCAGTTAGATATATCCGTAATTGATGCATAAAACTAATTTCCATAATAAAATATATTCGTTGCTTTGATATCTTTTGAAGTCAAAAATAGTTCTATGTAACAATACATTTAATTGCTACCACCATATAATTAATATTAGTTACTGACTATACGTGTGTATGTATTTATTATTTGAATCTTGGATATTCTATTACTTAAAGAATTATGAACTCGATGACATTTGTAATGACTTGATCCTGATTGATCAAATGAGGGAGTAGAATTTTAAACAATTCGTTTATTTACAAAATGTAAATAGCAAATATTTAACCTAGATTAGAACAACTTGCTCTAATCAAGGTTAAATATTTGCTATTTAAACAGCATTTGAAGGATCAAGGTCCATCATGAAAAGAGTTCGTGGAAGCAGTTCTCCATCAATTCGGATAATTAACACAACAAGACGCTAACACTAGGGGATTAGTCAGCGCGGCTACCATGGTGGAGTGTTGAATGCCGCAGTCCACAATCCAAAAACACAATTCTCTTCAAAACAATTATATTCTATCCCAAAGGGACAACTTGGCATCCATATATTGGACAATCTTTTCCTTTAAAGATGCGACAGGTTTCTTCCCCACAATGAACTACAAGTGTGGTCTAATACCCAGATGCTAACCAGTCGGTAATAATGAGATTCCCCATCTGAAAATCTGGCGACTTTTAACAATGGATGGCGTTAACAGGGCGGGAATAGCTGTCTGGAAAAAACCGCTTCTTGTAAATGGGAAAGAGCAGCGTTGCAACATCAACTTCTTTATTTTCAGTCTTTCAAAATAGTTCTGTCACTGAATCTAAAAATATACCTTAATACTTCCACCTTATTGTCAAAGTTATTTCTCACAGACTATAAATGCTTAAATATTTGCTATTTAAATCAACAAGAATTGCCTCTGCAAAACTTTCTATCATATCCTTCAATACAGGTCTTATTTCCCTCTCCACTCGCATAAAATTCTGAACTTTCGGTAAGCCCACGAATATTTTACACGACATTGAAGAATAACAGTTATGAAAAATAGGTCTTGGTGCAAATCTAGCATTTTTATTGAATTTATCATGGAAATATGCAATTTGATTTTTTTTCCTATTGATTGAAATCAAAATTTGACACGAAATTACAATTGTATTTTCAACAAGATTACATGCCTAATTTCCTAATTTCCTTTTTAAAGTCATTTCGCTTATAACTTTTGGTGTTAACATGCACACTAAATTATAGGCCGACAGATCAGCAATTATTTGAGAAATTTGGCTCATAATTTGATGTGAATATACATTTTTGATGTAAAATCTGTGAATCAAATTTTATCTATTCAGTTCTTTACGTTTTATAGTTATCGATTTCATTAATACGGGAACAACCAGAGACAGATTTCCTCTTAATGGATTTCATTCAAACTTTGATAGAAATCTAAAAATTTTGTAATATGCTCATATTTCATGTATGTATGCAATTTCATCTATCTAGTCTAAAAGCGTTTTAGAGCTATCGTATTCATAACAAGTAATTTAATTTTTTTAAATTAAATTCTTACTTAGGTCCACAAAGAAAAAATTATTTTAGTTACTTTTTATTAAATGATTATCAAAAAAATTATTAAGTATCAAAGAATTTCTGATTTTCGCAAGAATTGAACTCGCATTCTTCATCTTCAAGTGAAAAATACTGAAATCCTTGCATTTCACCGATTGAGATACTGTCAGTTGATTTCAGTTTTCATTACAAGCTGCTAAAAATCTATTTAAAGTATTAATAATTAATCAAATTTAATAACTGAATCAATATTTGGGCGAAAAAATCTGTATTAACATCTACCGTCGTCCACTACAAGTTTAAAAAATGTATTTGAACTCGAGTGGATGAATAAAAAGTATTTTATAAAACATTGAAAATTTGAAGAAGATAAATAAATATATAGATATAGATAGATAGATAGAATGAGCTAATAGTAGGAATTGAAAAGGCAGATAACAAAAATGTGTTTTTTGTAGCGGTCTGGAATATGGAGATTTGTCAAAAATTCAAATTTGACAATTAAATATTTCTCTACACTTCGTATATGAGAAAGTGAAAACGGAAATTCGGTGGCAAAAACATTTATCTGTTCGTTGACATCAAAAACTTTGTTTTGTAGGCTTTTGCAATTACTTCCATTCTTTATTCTATCTGGTTCTTTTCTGCGAAACGGATGCCCTCCGGTATCGCTTAACCAAGTACTCATTTATTGACAGGACTCTGATGACGGATGGGTGGGGGCTCTGGCAGGTGGTCGTTTCGTTACGCCACTTAATCGTGATTAATAATTCAGTCATCTTCTATTCAGATGTTCAAATATTCATGGTTTTGTCATTTGAGATATCTACATCTAATAGATGTCAACGACAGATCTATCTGGCTTTTCTATTATAGACAAGTATCAATAAGTAAGTGCGTGAATCGTGTTTCCAGACAACTCAATTTTTTTTTATTTATGTTAATAAGTAATTCACTGATAATTTGTTTTTCTTGGCAGAATAACTTGTTGTGTAATTAGCTGTTTGATATTGCAGTTAACTGCGTGACAGAAAGTAAAACAGATAAACCAGTTGGATATTCTTTCAATTACCTGACGCACTCATACAATTTGGTGCAGTTGTGGTACGGTTTGCAATTCGGTAACATAACCGAATATGTATCTGAACTTTTTCATTTTGGCCAAATGAACTCAAATTTTGGCACAATTCAAATGAATTGTATAATTTTTCACTGATTTTCAAGTTAATAGATTAGATTTAAGTCAATATTTTTTATAGATACAAGTTAATCAATTTTTGTGAAATCACTTTTATATACCGCCCATATCTAAGCAGATAGAAAGGTGGCCAATCATTTGAAGAATTTGAATCCCAATTTCAAAAAGATTTAACATGCAGATGAATAAATCGTTGCCTAGCTTATTGAATTTTTGAATTATAATGTTCTGATACATGATGATGCACCAACAGAATACAGACTTCCAGATTAGGATTTTGTACAAAATTTGGCAAACATTTACAACTTCAGTGTCAAGAGCACGCATCAATTTTAGTGAGTGAGTGAACATCATCGTCAGCACTGTTTTTCTAAAAAGGATTCTCTTTTCAACTAACTTAGGGAGATTTAAAACATGAAGATTTATCGAAAATTCGGCATTGTTTTGTGCTTAAATGATTTCTTTATTTACTTTCACTATAATGCGGCGTGAATAAGAACAATCAATTCATCATTGTAATTAACAATTGTTAATTGAAAATCAAAACATTAATGTTGTAGTATGAAATTATAAAAAATGCAAACTTTATGAAATTTCAATTAAAATTAATTTTGAATCAATCGAAAAAATTAAAATTATTTCTGAATCAAAGTAAAAAAAGATGCATTTCTATGTAGAGAGTTCTAATGCTGCTACTACTAAAATAAGATGAACTTAAACCAAATTAATAAAAATTTTAAGTTAATATAAGCAAAAAGAATAATTAAAAAAGAATTTATGAACTTGACCTGAGGATTTTCTCAAATGCCACCTTCCGACAGGGATTCAAACAAGGGATTTTTTCTGTGAGAGGTATTGAATATTGTTGGAGGGAAGTCAGACCCCACATAGAAAAAAATCCCTTTTTTGAATCCCTGTATAAGAGTGGCACTTGAGAAAATCTTCTGGTTTTATTCATAAATTTATTTAATTCTTTTTGCTTATATTAACTTAATATTTTTACTAATTTGATTTTTGTAATAAGGTATCATCTTTCCATCGATGAATTCTTTTATTTTTAGAATTCCTTTTATCCAAGTTTATAATTGATTTATTGATGTCAAAGAAAAAATACAATTAAAACTACAGAAAATAGAGATTCGTAAAGTAGTATCAAACTGTTTAAGAATTATGACTAATGAAAGAAATTTCTATAAATACCTTAATACATTTGCTGCAATGATTCGATCTAACAATTTGGAACTTTAATATAAATGAGGTATACGAAACATTAAGTCATTATCAATACTTAATCGCAGGGATTCTATTCCGTTTATGAATTTCAACAGAATCCATTCAATGACATTTGCTTTAATCTCTTCTCCAAGTGATCGGAGAGAAAAGAATTTCGATTTAAAGACTTTACAAGGATCTATTATATGCTACATATTTCACCATAAAAGAAATTTTCCCATAATGGTGTGGAGGGAAGTTTGGAATGGGATTTGCTTGCTCTCATGCTTCTCTTTTTTATTTGAAGGATTTCAATATTACCAACTCAAGAATAACTCTGTCATAATTTCTAAAAGATATTTTAATCTTCAAAATGAGTATTCCTTATCCATTCTGAACTTTTAAAGCAATGAGAAATGCTTCAAAAAGTTCGTTACCATGATTCCCACCCTTCGTATAAATCACACCTTTTATCTAATCAGGTGATCATTTCTGAAATCATGAAATACACACAATTTCCCAAACAATTATTCATTTTTGTAAAACTATTGATTATTAGTTATTTCAAACTTATAAACATATTAATTGCACGTAAAATAAGTGGTAGAAAAATGTAAACTACCAAATAAATTACTTTTAATATTTCTGGTGAATCAACATAAAACTAGGAATAATGGAGCATTACAAGTCAAGCATGACACTTTTGTCATTTCTGGTAAGTTTAGTTGCTAAAGTGTTTTTTAAGGTGGTGGTAACATATTTATCACAGCTTTAAAAAGTATTAAATATAGAATAGAAACATCAATGTAGTAAAGTAATAGAATTATGTTTAAAGTGGATTTTGTGTAATAAATCAAATCCATTTTTTATCATTTCCTTTTATCCATTTTGAAGTAATAAAACAAGTAATATATTTACAATTTTTTTTATTCAATTTCTACTTTGGTCCTTCCTTTCTTTGCATTTCTTTTAGTTTTTTTTAATTGAATTTAGTTACTTTTTATTGAATAATAATTTTAAAAAATAAAAATCGAAAAATTATTGATTTTTGCAAGAACTGAGCTCGCATTCTTCAACTTCACATGAAAAATAACGAAACCGTTGCATTTACCAATTGCCCTGCTGCCTGCCGATTTCACTTTCCATTACAAATAGCTAAAACTCGATTTAAAGTATTAGAAATGAATTAAATTTAATGAATAATTGAATATTAAAAACACTGGTATTCAGGCTTTATCCATTACATGTTTAAAAAAAAATTTTGAATTCGAGTGGATGAGTAAAAAGTATTTTACTAACGATTGAAAGATTAACGATTAACATTTCTGGTGAACATCAGAAATGTTGTTTCACCAGAAATTTAAACAAGATATATAAGTATATATATATATATAGGGAGAGTGTAAGCAAATAATAGGAATTGAATAAATATTATTATTTCTCTTCATTAATGCTGGCAAGACACAATCATTACGTAACTTAGCTGAACTGCGTTAAGGTCGCACTAGAACAATGACAGGATTGTTGATGAATTTTTTTATAACAAAATACCAAGATAACATTCATTTTTAAAAATTTGGTTTCTGATGGCAGAGTTTTGACATCGATCTTAATGGACTCACTAGCTCGAAGTAACTTACATCAAATATCAGCGGAGTGAACTCCTAAATCGGTTGAATATATTCTGCTTGATAAATTTTGGAATAGTGGGTGAAGGCATGGGCAACAATTTACTTATTTGACTATGATTCGAAATTTCCAGCCATGTGATTTCGTTTCCTTTAAAAAAAAAACATTCTTTTATGTTTAACTGTGGATCATATAATCCATCATTACAGTGTTTTACTGAATAGAATTGTATTTGCTTGCATCAGAACTTAGAAGCCTTGTTTTAAATATTAATCCTGTAAGTAAACCTATTAATTTTTTTTTAAACTTTAAGAAACTTTCTTCCTTTAATTGAAATAGTTTTAAACCAAAACTTTTAATTCAGAACTTAGCAATTTTGACTGTAAGGATGTAATCACTGGTTGTATTCTGCCAGGTTTTGCTTTGCAAATATAACTACGACTTTTTTATTTAAAATTTTTCCAATTTTAAGTGAGATCTTTATGTTGTACCTTTCATAATCTATGATATCATTTTTGTTGATTAAATTTGTTAATGACAGAAAAACCTTTAAAAATTGCTCGATATTTTCACTTCTTAGTTAAAACCGTTTTTTTGGGGGGGGTTAAAGTGTAGCACGGTGTGCCCCCGAGTTTATCGCCAATATGGCAACCCAACGGAACTTTCTTACAGTAACCCTAATTCTGTTTTGTTTACTAGTTTTTACAATAGTTGAGTTGTTCAGGTGCTACAACTGTTTTATAATAAATTTAATATTTAAAATATCGATTTCAGATTATTTAAATTTTGCTTATTATTTTAATTTAAAATTTATTATACAAAGAAAGTTTAGAATAAAATTAATATTAATTAAAATAACATTTATTTCATTTTTTGTGTTAATATTTACAAAAAAAAATTTTTTTCGTTTTCACACTTTTAATTAACACTATGCGAATTCGCAAATCGTCTGCGTTTTCGTATTAAAAGAAGTCTGCCATGGAATTATTCGCAGTTCTCGTAATTCTTTTGGTGCTCCAACGTTTGGTTCCCTCGAAATATTATTATGTCTGCAATCGTACAGGAGTGGATGTTTGGTAGTTGGGATGCTAGGCACTATTTCGAACCTCCTGAATGGATGAAGGGTGATTGGAATATTTTTTTAATGAGTTGATGAGGTTTGGAAAGAATGCTTTGAGTGTTATGAAGTGTTAAGTGTTTATGAAAAGATTAAATAAAGCAAGTTAATATATTAAAAATTCTGTATAATGTTCGTTCCTATAACATCATTTATTCTTTCTTGTAATATTATTATGCACTATTCCTTAATCCACACCGTCCATCTGTTCAATGTGCTAGCGAAGCTACTGCCTTCCCGCTCCGTATGAAAGCGAAGCCCTAGGATGTTTTTTTAAAGTTAAAATAAACTGCCCGGTGACTTCTACAGATGCCGAAGGCATCTGTAGAAGGCACCGGGCAGTATTAAATAAATAATTATAATTAGTTAAACATTCTAAATAAAAAGGCGGGAAATGACAACCGTAACTGTCCCGCGGAACAGTTTGTTTATTTTGTCCGCCATCTTTGTTGGCGACTTGGCATCCTTGGCGCAGCAAGGGGCACACTATTCTACACTTTTACCTTTTTTTGTTTTTGTTTAATATGATGCAAATATATTTTTTTAAAAATTTAAATATTTCATCCGTTGTTTGAGTGTTGAAAATGTGCTCAGTATATACCGAAATGAAAATGAAATTTGTTTTCTTCGTTGAAAATTCCTTCTGGGACATATCTGAACTTTATTACTCAGATTTTGCATGATATATCTATTGAATTTTAATAAATTAGATGTTTGAACAGGGATAGTAAAAATGTATCCATAAATAGAAACTTAACTGTAAAGTGCAATATTTAACTTTCATAAGAGAAAAGTTCGAGAAAAAATCTGTATATAATTAAACACATGTTACGCTTTTTCTGGTGCTTCTTAACTCAACCGTCTCTGTAAGTACAGTTTAAAAGAATGTAAAAGAAATAGGGACTAGTCGATATCAATTTTCATTGTGAATATTTTTATATTATACCAGAAGCTAATGTGTATTATCACATTCTTTGGTGTTAGTGTAAACTAGAATTAATAATTCTGTTTTAAAAAATAAAAGTTTCAGTTGAATCAGCTAACTACACCAATGTCAGCTTACACCCTCCCCGAGGCCAGGGATATTTCGGCATCAAATACGGAGCCAATTTTGTACTTATATGCACTTTTTTTACTAATATAATAAAAAATAAAATGCTTTGCAAAATCGGAGGATCGTTCTGAGATACGTCGATTGTAACTTGGGGACAGTCGAATTAGATTCGGGAGAAATTTCTAATCAGAGAATGTCTCGTTTCATTGGATTTATTTCAACAACGGCAAAGTCTGTTGTTGTATTTCTGTAGGGAGTAGCTAATAGGAGAAATATAGTTTTTTATGCTTGCGATATCGTAAATGGGATGATTTTTTAGAATTGTTTCTATCATAAATTAAATATAGAGTTTACAATTATTTTTAGCTAACTATATCTGTTGTAATCCATAGGTTGTAGTTTGAGGGTATAGTGAGATAAAAAGATCAGTATAGTAATCCTGTTTGTTATCTAGTACTTGAATGCGGAAATAGACAAATGAGCCATTATCGTTCGATAGTAATAGTGTCAATCTCGCCTATGTCGACTTTGAGTATCGAATGAAATCTTTGAGAAAATGCATTAAATGCTCCTCTTCGTGTGCTGATTAAAACATCCATTTCTGTCTCTGGATACCCCAGTGCGGAAATGATAGTCGAAATACGCATCCGGGAAAATGGAAAGAGACAGAGACTTATTTCTTATAGCAGACACAGTAATATCAAAGTTCCTATTTTCATCATTCTTTAAAGCCATATTTTCACTAAAGAAAGAAAATTTATACTGTGCATATGATCTAATTGTTAAAATTAAATCTGGTATGCTAAGAGATTCATATTTATCCCCTGCACACACCACTTCTAAACCTCCAAAAAATTATGTTATGACTCTTTTGGAATCACTCCTTGATCCTACCTTTCTTCGTTACACCCTGTGAGGGTACCTTGAAATGAAGATATGATACCTGCATGGTAGTTGGATCTCGCCACCTTGGAAGGTACACGAAAATATAAGGTTCTGGCACCTCCCATTAATGACAGGATGTACCTCCTTAGATAAGAGTTGTACCGTGGACTGTGATGACCTTTAGGACTAAACCACAGCTCACGCCAGCGTTGCTGTTGCGGAGGTCCGATCATTCAGTATTATTTATCCAAGGGCCTTTGGGTGGGTCGGAGAGTCAATGATATGACTACCCTTCTTCTCTTGCTAGAAATATAGTAACGCATTTCTGTTAGTAATAAGTCATTATAAATACATTTGTTACGAAAAGTAGTTGACTTGCATTAATGAAAGTCACTGCTGACAAAAGTTTTCATCAATTAATAAAAATAAATTATCAGTTTCGAAAATTAAAATGTTCTGGTAGATGAGAGAGATATGTGTAAATGTTAGAAAGCGAAAATATGTAATTCAATGTTATTTTTAAAAAATCAAAATTAATTAAATTAATTTGAAATCATTTCATTTAGTTGAAATTACTTCAAAAAAAAGTGACAATTTTTAAGAAGTTATCTATCAGCCTATTTCGCCCATTTTCGGAACCAAAGAGATTTATTTCTCCCAATTGATAATTATTAAAGCCATCAATATTTCCAGCGGATTCAGCAGATTTTCCAAAACTTTTTTTTTACCTCGGCAATATTTAGTATAAGGCCTATCTGAATTTATTTTGTTTTCCTACAAACATTTTAAGCAAAAAGTAGAACTCTGTCATGATTCCACAATTATACTCCTGTTATAAAAATTGGCTTCACTCCATACACAGAAATTGTTTTCACCTCTATTCCGTTCATTCTAATTAGATACTCTTATAAGTGATTTTTCATCACTTTCATTTAACCAAATTTTTTGTTTTTGATGATTCCGACTTATAATCGAAACTGTTAGAATCAAAATTCTTTTTTCATGTTATTCACCACTGCCCGAGAAGAGAGAAAAAATGTCTTTTCAGATTTTTTTTTGTAATGCAATCTTGTAATAATCTTGTAAACAATCCGAACGTGCAAAGTGTTGCCAAAGGACGATTAAGAATTTCAATCTAATTTTTCTTCATAAACATATCTATAATGCAATGGAATTTTAAAATTTTATTTAATCCAAATTTATTTTCAAGATTTTATCTTAATTCAGTCCATATTAACTTCATTCTAAAATACTATCTTATTTCTTGATCCCATTTCCCATTTTCTATTTAATTAAGGCAACAGAAGTTCTATAAAAATGTATAACTCTGCACTTTTACTCTCTCCGAATGAAGGGATAAAAATGTGTTCAGTCAAGCACATTCTTTTTAAAAGATCCCTATAATTAATTCCCTTATCTAAATTGACATGTGTAAATAAATACCTATCAGAATCGCATGATACACAAGACCTGGGAAAAATATTTTCTCCATCTGGCCTCTTTTCCTTCTGCTTTTGGGCCGCACTGTGTACGGACATGCCTTGTCTCGTTTCTTTCTTTGCATAAATTATTCCTTCCGAGATAGAATAAAAGCAAACTTAATAATTCGATATTGCCTACTATCTTCGGTCCCAATTCTGCCACATAATTTATATATATATACATTATATAGTCTCCAGTATATATATATATATATATATATATATACTGGTTTTTTTTTTTTTATATATATATATATATATATATATAATTATAATACACTGAAGACTTTTAACCCGGTAAGATTTTTATTGCAACCAATGTTGTACTCGATGCTTTTCAGTTGCATTTAACAAGTTTTCAAACACCACTTGTCATTAGTTCATTACTGGAAGTTTAACCTTTCCATAATTACAACGTATCCTGATTGATCAGCCAACTTCCGATAAAACTCAAAGCCTCACAATGAGAACATTCTTTGCTAACATCTTCAATACCTAAATATTGTTTTAATTTTTCACGCTTTGCCATCAACTTAGCAGCTTCTTTATCAGCTTTTCTTTTCAAATTGGTAGTTTCTCTTTCTGTCTTTCTTTGCCTTTTTTTCTTTATCTGATATTGCCAAACGTTCTATTACTATTTAAAAAACAATACACAGTTAACACTAGTATGAAGTATTTTGACAATTGCAGGCCAAAAGAAAAAAAATCTTCGTTATTAGAATTAGGTAAACAAACTGGAAAGCTATTCACAAGTGTTGCCACAAATGGTGCGTCTAAAACTAGAATTTACAAATATCGTTTTAAACTCATTTGCTTTTATTTTTTTATTTTTTCTTCTCCTTCCTACGTCAGTACAATATAAATAACTGTGACGTTATAATTCTTTCAATTTAATATTTTAAACAATACTTGTAGAACCTCAGATATGGATCAGATGACTAGCGATACACCAACCGTGTATATATATATATATATATATATATATATATATGAGAGATGAATGGATGTTTGCAGAAAAAAAAGTTTTGTAAATTTATGATGGCATCACAAGATTAAACCATGGTACACACCTGTTGTGATTACACACTCGTAGTAATATAAATGTTGGTTACTTTTGAATCAATCCGGGTGTACATACTACCAATTTTTGGATTGGAGGATTGTATACTTGAGACCTGGTACAATTACACTAGTAACATTAATTATATATTTATTATCGCGATGAGGCTATTCGTAAAAGTTACTCCTCTAGAGAGGGCATCTTTCTAAATATCAACAAAACCTTGCACATTTGTTGTTACTTATGGCACTTCACAAGACCACTGAAAGAAAGTTATCAGCGATTTAAGCCTAAATTATAATCCCTTGTTTTTTTTTCAGTTGCGCCAACTATCGCCAAGAGTACGACTTAGCTACTTTATTTCGTGCACATTCGCTTGAACAACCCCTTTTAACAGGGGTGTGGGGCACATTCACACTACTAACAAATGGAACACAGAATAAAAACCATCTGTTAGTAGGTATTTGTACAACCGAACGTGTACTCGAACTCGAGACGACCACATCACGGGGAAGACAAGCTGCCCCAATGCCAAAATGCCGGTTGTGTTCCACATGTTGCTTCGAGGTATAATGGACGATTTACATAATGGAGATCAATTAATTTATTACACAAGTTGCTTCAAGGTTTCATTAAAAATATTTTTATTGAGATTAAATCATTTCATAAGAAGTGCGGATTCTTAATTTTGGAACCGGAGTGTATTAGGTTCGGGATTTGATTTCTTTACCGGTGCTGTCATTATTGTGGTACAATTAATGATATGTATTATCAAGATGCATCGACAGGAAATAAGAAGAATCCACATCCGCTCATATGTGAATATATATTGGCAAAATAATTTTACACATTTTGCTTCAAGTTGCTATAGACAGATTATATTATTGAAAAAATATGATTGCTTAAGATTCCATCATCTTTGGAACAGCAGGATGGTGGATTAGATGTCCGTTCCACAAATCTATCAGCTTCCAGGTGGGCTTCAACATTTAGAGAAGTCATGAAAGCTTAAGTGTTTGTCATTTAATTTCCCATGACGTTATTCCAAAACGATTCTCATTTAGTACAAAATGGAGATTCTTATGAATTTAGTAAACAGAGATAATGCTTGTAGACTTTTTGACTTAATATAGAACTGTTAAAAAGGCATTATTTGGGAACTTAAATATCGTTAAAATGTGTGAAAATCTAGGTATCTTGTAAACTTTAACTCAATCAACTTATAGAACATAATAATTTTATATTTTGTATAGAAATACTAAGAAATATAGAAACATTTTAAAATTACAAATAATTAATTTTTTATGATTTCAAATAAATTAGCTTTATAAATTTACTTTTCCAGTTGATATCCTAAATAAGACCAATGCATGTAAATTGAGTTGAGTGCCTTAAAAGTGGTACTTTCAGTTAAATTTATAATTAGAATATTTATGAAATAAATTCTTTTAGAGGAAAGTTTTCACATAATTCAAAATGATTGAAGTTTAGTAATTGTTACTACAATAGAAGACTACTTTATGCAATAAAAACAGCAGTTTCTGCATTGTTATAGTTATGTGATCTTTGAAAATGTTCCAAATTCATTTGCAATTGTCAATAATCTATTTTTCTAAAAGCTAATTTTTTAAAAAAAGATTTGTATATTGCAAATTTATGGAACTGAATAGAACATAAATTAATCACACTGACCACGTTTAAAATCACACTAATCACAAATATATTGTAAAGAGCACAATATTCAAAATCAAATCAATGAATCAAGACAAGCAAGTTAATTCCTCTGAAGATTCTCAGGCTTCTGTTCCACAGCAACCAGAATTTGGAAGCTCCGATGATAATCAATTGGCATCTACAACACAGGAAGTAAGTCCATTTTCTCAAGAAGCAAACAACCCATCCACTGTTGCATCTCGTTTACGTACTGAGTTTCAACCTCATCTACAAATTACATCTGTTGTAGAATCTTCAGCAACTATTGGAAGCTCCATTGAAAATCAACTGGTATCAACAACACGGGAATCAACTCCAGTTTCTCAAGAGTTAGATAATCCAACGATCATTGCTTCTTCTATACATACTCAATTTCACCCTCATCTACAAATTACATCCCCCAGAAAAGCTGCAAACTCTGTTGCAAAATCTCCTCCAAATACTGGAAGCTCCAGAGAAAATCAACAGGCAATAATAACAAGGGCATTAAGTCCCCCTTTTCAAAAGACAGATAATCCAACGATCGTCACATCTCACTTACATACTAAGTATCAACATCTGCAAATTATATCCTCTAAGAATGCTGTTTCTGATACAGAATCGCAAACAGTCTATGGAAGCTCCAGTGAGAATAAACTGGCATCAACAACACGGGAAATAAGTTGCCTCTCTCAACATTCAGATAATTCAAAGACCTTTGCATCTCACTTACATAATGAGATTCAGCCTCATATACAAATTAAATCCTCTGTAAATGCTGGGACCTCTATTGCAGAATCTTCAGCAACTTATGGTAGCTCCAGGGAGAATCAAGTGGCTTTAACAACACGGGTATCAAGTTCCCTTTTTCAAGAGGCAGACAATCCAACTGCCGTTGCATCTCACATACATGCTCAATTTCAACCTCACCTACAAATTGCACTCCCCAGAAATGTTGCAATTTCTTTTGCAGAATCTGCTCCAAATACTGGAAGCTCCAGTGAAAATCAACTGGCAATAATAACAAGGGCATTAAGTCCCCCTTTTCAAGAGGCAGACAATCCACCTAATATACTAGTTATATCCTCTGTAAATACTGCAACTTCTGTTACAGGATCACCAGCAACTACTGGAAACCCTGGTGAGAATCAATCTACATTTCAGGCATCAACCTCGATTTCAAAATTAACAGGCAAGTTTCCGGTCCTTATCTCTTTTAAAGCTACCTTCAAAGAATCAAGATACCGCTATACAATCTGAAAAGAAGTCAAAAAGTTCTGCCTCAAGAAAACAAGCAACTTTGGTACGATCTAAATCAGTAAAGGGGGCACTATGTTCTGCCGCTAAAACAACGTCTGAAGGAAAGCAAGCAATTGCTGTCTACTCTAAACAGAGATCACTTTCTTCACCCGCCGAAATTACAAAGCAATCACTTGTTTGATATTTAAGAAAAAAGACAAGGAGATTTTCTAAAGAATCAAAAAGACAACTTTGTCCAACTGGAATTTGGTTACCAGAAGATGCAGATTTGATTTCTCCTGAAAATTTGACTACTGATCCTAACCAGTCTTCTGAAACATCAGGGAAGCCATTCTCATCCTCCCAGCAACAATCTCATACTTCGCCTCATTGATCACCTTTTATGAATCTTCCAATCGAACATTTTTTTGTAAATAAAAAATTTGCTAATTGGTTGGAGGGAAGACACATCTTATTCGACAAATTTATCTGTGTCTGACAAATCTATCTTATTAACAAATTTATCTTACCTGGGGTCACTTCTCAAGAGGAATTGTTAAAGCATGAACCGATTCATTTCAACGAATAAAATTGATTCCCAACTTTGGATGAATCTGTGGTAATCAGGAAATCATAATCAGGAAATGATCACTTCATCATCTCATGATCATGTCGAACTAATTACCATACTTACTATGTAAAGAAACCTCAAAAAATTTTCAAATTTTATCTGCACTATTTATTATTTATCACATTTCATATTTAATCATTCGAGTGTTAACGAAATTGGTGTTAATATTTTTATTGAAATAAAATCCTTATTTTTTTCTTCTGTTTATTTTTGACTGGAATGAAGTCTTTTTGGTGTTTGCATATATCTGTACAACGAAAGATCTGAAAATATTGCACCATCATTGTATTAGATACGGGGAATAAATCACAGGGCATAGAATATTTCACAGTAATTATTTCACAAAATTAAATGGTAAAGTTTGCTTTCGCTTAGGTATTTAATGTAATATTAGCGAAGCACATATATAACTTCCGTTTATTTCAACTAAATGCTCACACCTTAGTGTTCATAACTGGATTTAAATAGATGTTTCCGGGGTGTTTGTTTGAATTCACTGAAAAATTAGTTGTATAATGAACTAGAGGGGGATCAGTATGTCTTGAATTCTTGTCGAATCTATTTTTTTTTATCATTGACGACACGTGGTCTTGAATTTGCGTGCTGCAGTATACTTTAATCAATTTCATATTTTATAGATTTAAAAAGTCAAGTCAGTTATCCAGAAAAGGCAAGCATCATGCACCGCCTATGTGAACGGGAAAAAAGGGCACGTTTGTTGAAACTTTGTTTAAATAAAAAATATTAGTAATTTGGGAGGAAAAAAAATGAAAAACTTTTGTAGGTATTAAAAAGTTTGATAAACTAAGCTGAGAATATTGTAATAGATTTATTTGATCAAAAGTGAATTTTAAAATGTGGGAATTGGAAAAATATTTTTTTTCCTTTTAATATTATTAACTACAGGGATATTTTTAGAATTTCATTTATGTAAGTACTGCAAAGTAGAAATTAAATGGAAAAACTTGGAAGATAGATATTTGCATTATTTTTTGGAAAAATACGATAAGCAGAGTGATCAAGAACGTCTGTAAGTACTTCTTTTTTATCAAGCAAAATTTATGAATCGAATAATGATCCTGCTATAAAAGTGTTGCCTTCGATTTCATCCATTCCATTTTTGGTATTATAACAAATGAATTTTTTTTAGAAAATGGGTAGAAATTGGATTTTGAACTTCATACTTGAATGCATTTTCCAATTGCCATTTACGCTTATATTTTAAAAAATTCTGGGAATCTCTACAACAACAAAAAAAATTTCAGAATGTTCACCACTTTTTAAAGTATTTTTTCACGTATAAAATCTGCAAAGAAAAAGTATCGTAATAGTATATAATCAAAAAATAAATATCTGGAATTATGTCTGTTTTCCTACGATAAGGATAACTAAAAGACAAAAAATGCGCCAGATAGAGAAATGTGACAAATTGAGCTCATACTAAATTTGCAGTTTCAGATTGTGGACGAAATCTATGCAGGGAAAGAATCAATATTTACAAGTACAAATGACATGATAATTACAAAACAAAAGGAGTAGATACACAAAATTTTGTACACTGGTTTAGAATCTAAAATGTAAATCCATGTCTACACTGCTTGACACTTGTTAAGAAACAATTACGTTTTTCGGAATAATTAAGTATAGAAAATGATCGAAGAAATGAAGCTAAGTACATTTTTAGTATGGAGGATGTGCATTTGTTGTTGTGCACAATGGTGAAGAAACAGACGCACCAAATAATTTAATTTTTTTAAAAGGCTCCTTGGGGGATTTCCTAACAATCCAACAAAAATTGATTTCAGGTCAAAATGATGCAGACATGAGTACCTTAATGTGATGACTACGAGCACTAATGCATATTTTGCATCTGTTCTTCATCCTCTGCACCAATCTATCGTGAAGCTATTGGGGGGCGTATTGTCTCACTCCTCTTTCAAGGCTATTTTGAGCTTTTGCACTATTCGGGGAGGGATGGTTTTTTGTGAAACACGTCTGTCAAGAGCACCCAGGCATGTTCAATGGGAGAGTAAGGCCATTGCATACGGACAATATTTTCACTTTGCAGTGTGTCTGACTCCTCAACGCTTCTGTGTGGTCCATATTGTTCATAAAAAAAGTCTAGAGATACAGCAACCCCCCCCCCCCTTAAAAAAAAGACACATGATCCAGAAAAACCTTTCTGCAACATCGTTGCGATATAAGACTTCCTCTCTCCAAGCTGTGAAGCGGTGTTCTGCCATTGTGCATGATGAATGTCCACACCATCACGCCTGAATCGTACCAATCATGCTCACTAACAAGCTGTTGTGTGTAATGTGTTCCACTCTCTCTTTACTGTAAATGATGGGCCGAATCACTTGTTACACTGAAACGAGATTCGTCTGAGAACATCACTCTAGACCAATTTTGGATATTTCAACCAACATGTTTCTTACACAAGCGTAATCTGTCACGACAATGTCTTGGTTAAAGCTGGATGCAACGAATAGACTCCCATACACACAAACTAACTCGATTTAATAGCCGTTCGTCGACTCTTGCAGAAAAATGTGTACCAGTTGCGGTTGCAAGGTTTGCTGGCCATTAGTTAAATTTCTGTTAATTTTTACCACAAGGGCTACACAGCGATCCTTTAAGGCGTGATGCTCCTACCATGACCTCCGGCATGCTTTTGCAAAGTATATCCATATTCAGTGGCCTTCTTTAATTGCGATATAACACGTTTTGATATGCCCATTGCAGCTACTACAGTGGTGACACTTTGACCTGCTTCCAGTAGCTCAACTGCTCGACCACTATCGTAAGCACTCAATTGATAACTTGCTGATATTTTACTCTCAATTATTGCAAGAACTAAACTGAATTTCAGAGGAAACATTTTTATAACATCTTGCGCTTCTTTGATTTAAACATCAAAAAGCATGAATGAGCTTGTATGCTATATCTTTTATACAGATAACAAGTCCTAATCTACCACGCCCTCTCAACTTGAATTTACTTTTATTGGTCAGCTGTTTGAGGCGCAATTTTGCATAAATCCCTTGTTTCTTAGCAATTGTCAAGCAGTCTAATTCGAAAAAAAAAAAAAAATCCGTCCATTGTTGGTTCGTCTATCAGTTTGTATTTTTCTTTCCGTGTAAACGCGATAATTCGAAATAGTAACAGTTTACATAAATAAAATTTGGTTCACATCTTCAGTTATTTAAAGTTTAGATTTTTATGAAATTTTGTAACAAATTTAACGAAGGAATGTCCATCTCTCGATCTGTATTTTAGTATGTAGCCAAACAGGATAACTCAAAAATAAAATAAATTATATAAATTAACTTCAATATGTGACCATGTGACAGTAAATGCAGTCATATTTTTTTCAAATCAATCAGAAAAGAGGTGTCCAAAAAACAATTTTCGGTTTTTTGGAGGGGTATTTATGCATTAACGGGATTCCCACGTATTCAGTTTTCCATTGATAATTTGCTTACAAAGTCAATGCCATTTCTCATCTGAATCTCAGCCATCTCATTGCCCTATAATTTGTCTATCTAATGTTAAAACTTCTTTACTGAATTTTAATTAGTAACTAGGGTTGTTTATAATAAAGTACATCAGCTAATGTTATTTGAAATTAGGTTGAGATAAGCAAAGTCCTCCAAGTTTAGTTTGGTTATATTAACGTTCCATTGTAAAGCAACACAAGAAAGAGATAGCAATACAGTCGTTTTATGGACTTGGAATACTGACCATTGTTTTGCCGGCTTTTTATAGTTTAATATAATAATATAAACATTTATTCACTTAAATCTGTAGTTATTTTATATGTAGTCATTTTAATATTCCCCTGCATTCTTTTGTTTGATACTTAAAATTCTCATTTAATATACTTTTTAAAAAACAGATAAACTTCACGATACTTATTAAAAAAGTATCTTAAAATAAAATTCTCATCTAAGATATTTATTAAAAACTGACAATAAAACTTCACGTTTTTTTAGTTCACATGCAACATTGAATTAAAAAAACGAAGTTTTATTGTCAATATTTATAAATGTATCTTTACAGAAATGTTATACAGTTTTTTATGTTGTTTATTAGCAATAAAAAAGAACTGAAATCAAATTTCTTAAATAGAAATGAATTACTGGGAAAATTAATTAGTTTTAACCATGGAATTATACTTTGTTTTATCAGAATTCTTTCAAGGCATTTATTTCAGAAGAAAATCGAAATACTAACACGTATTTCTTGCACATGAATTAATTAACAAGAAAGTAATGAGTAGAAGAAATTAAGAAAGTAGAAAACAAGTAGACATATTTAAGTTTTAAATTATTTAAGCCATTATTTCAGTTTATTTTTCCTAGTAAAACGGGAGCTAATGATAGATCTTACTGAATGTAAGGCTTTATTTTTTGTTGCCAAAATAAACTTCTTAAGATTTATTTCCTCGCAAAAAATAGAAGGAAAAGAAGAAATGAATAAATATCGTCTGGTTCATTTGAAATTCTTCGTACCAATTAGAAATGAGAAAGTTTTCGTTAGAGCTGCTGTCTTAAAAAGGAATTTCAAAAAAATTTCTTCGGTTGAAAACACGAAGAAGAAAAGAAAAAGAAGAAGTTTCACAAAGTTTCGTTTCAGGAAAACGTAATTACCTTTAATTATTTACAAATTTTGCAATTTCGTAGCTTGAGGCAGAGGAGAAAAAAAGCTTAAAAAACAACAAACGTAAAATTCTGAAAGACGATGGGAACACGTTATTATATCCAAAGGAAAACTCAAATAAATGTTAATTTCCAAACAATTTTATGTTATCAACTCCAGCATAGAAAACAAAGATAATTTGTAGAGGAAGTTTTTGCACTTTTCTTTCTCGAGCAAGTTCCCCTATAATTATAAATACCAGCACCAGCGAATGGAGAAAAATCATATTCTTTGAAAGCCGAGGTGAAATTATTTCCCATTTTATAATTGCACCTCTCTGATTGCACCTTGATTTCAATCACCATGGCCATAATTAAAACTAAGTACCTCCCATATGCTATTCAATGAAAGCGCAGTTTCTGGTTCGTTGAAAATTTTTATACACAAGTCACGTCCAGGTAGAAGAAATTATAATTACGCTAAAAAAATGTTTTAAATAAATCCGCCGCTTCTTTTCAAATTTTGCTTGTAGGATAATTCGCGCGCTTTAAGCAATTAAACTTTTTTCTTTGCTCCTGACAACGCAAAGCAGAGCAATTATACCAGGACCTCTAATTGCCTCATTTGAATTGGATGTAAAAAATAACTATTTTACATTTCATGAATAAGGAATTTTTGTTCATAGGATCTTTCTTATCCTTCAATCATTTCTTTTACGGGGTAAAATATTTGCATGAATACATTTCTGTTCGAATAAAAAAAAAAAGTAGGATATCGTTTGATTAATAGAAGAGCATTTTGAATATTCTCAGTTATCTTTATTAATACAAGGTGCCAAGGAAATTTTGCATATTTTACAAAGTTATATAAAAGAATAATCAGAAAAAATGGTTTTTCCTTGATACTACATTTTATTAACATGCCTCATCAAGTTTTATTTCGTAACACTATTATTTTTCAGAATCAAATATGACATCCTTATGCTTTGATAATGATTAAAGTGAAACACTACTTAGCGGTCAAATCACGCGACTTTCCCAGTTAAATTACTTAGATTTTTTTTTCATGTGGAGTTGCTTGAAAATGCTGTTTATAAAATGTCTTGCAGTAATTTCCAGAATTTAAAGCAACATATCGTATCTACATTTTAATCTTTAATTTCTCCAGATCTTGCACATTTATATATAGTTGTGTGACGATAATGTTTATTAAATGCCTTGCAGTAATTTCCAAGATTTAAAGCAGCATATAGTATCTGCTTTTTAATATTAATTCCTCTAGACCTTGCAAATTCATGCACAGTTGTATGAAAATAGTATTTATAAAAAGTCTTTCAGGGATTTTAAACAGTATTGTATATATCCATGCTATTTTTTAATCTATAATTTCCCCATCTCTTGAAGATAAATGGAGTAAAACTCAGTATCGCTTGGATATAGTACACACAATCAAACAACGCCATTCTGAATTTGTTTTTATACATTATAAATTTTATTTCAGTAATATTATATCTATCCCATTATCGAATATCCTGTATTATATACAGAGTGTGCCAGAAAAACTTACTTATTTGAAAAAAATCCCACGCTGTGAGTTGGGTGGGTAGAGGCGTGGTATGTAGTGTAACTGGAGGGGACAGTACCCAAATTTGTTTCTCCCTCTAGTCACTTGCCGTCATGCTCTGGTCTAGAGAACAACGGGCCTTCGTCGTCAAGAGCTTCTTTTCTAACGGTCACTCACTTGTTGCTATGCAACCTGTTTTCCGTGCTCGCTTTTAAATTCCTCTTCACAGACCCCCTCCAGGCCGTAATTCAATTCTGTCGTGGATTAACTCATTTCGGAAGTGTCGCTAAACCTAGAAATGAAAACAAAAGGACCACCAGAACTCCGAGAAATGTCGGACGAGTGAGGCAGTCAGTTTTGCTTTCGACTCGCAAACACGCAGCTGTTCTGTGAATTTCTAACACCACACTTCGACGAATTTTCCATCAAGACCTTCAATTTCATCCCAATAAATTGACTGTTGTGTCAGAGTTAACTGAAAGCGATTTTGTTGTCCTTCAAAATGCATGTGAAATGCTGCTTGACAACTTGCCTGAAGACGCTGTCGTTTTTTTCGGTGACAAGGCTCACTTTGAAATCCCTTGTTTATGTCGATCGACCACGGACAACAGCTCACCTCAAGAGCAACTTTCGCGACGCCATTGCCAACATACCGATATGCTGTAAAGAATGAACACGAATTTCAAAAGTCGACTTAATCAGTGTATGCGCAATAGGGGTCGCTATTTAAACGATGTCATTTTCAAAACTGTATGAAAAAAAATTAGGATATTGTATTCTCAAATAAAAAAGAACTAAAACGATAACTGAAGTACTTTTGTTTTTATTGACCTTACAAATAAGTAAGTTTATCTGGCACACCCTATATATATATGATTAACTATGAAGTATAAATTTTAGGAAATAATCGGGTGAGGAGTAGATTAAAATCAGAATTTTTTTCTTCTTAATTAAGTAAAAAGCTCAATATTTAACTGTTAAAAAATTAATTCTACTACCAGAGAGTAATGTACGTCTCAGAGCAATGCAGAGAGCAGAAAAAAATTCTTGACTCCAACAGTTTAGTGTGCTCCAGAGAAGTTCATACAAATAATTCTTTGGCAGAATCTGCTGTCAAACCATGGACTACTAAGTCAAGTCCTTAAAAACGGGCAACTTCGGTTTATAATTTTCATAAAAGAAAATGGGTTCAATGTTTAAATCTCAAAATTTGGGTCCAAAATGATTGTATATGAAGCAGACTATCATTTACTTGTGTGAATTGCAATTCTGAAGTAGTTTGATTTTTATGGTGATTAATTAATAATTTTACCTTTCTTTTATTATAAATATTGTAATAACATTTATTTTCATCTGTCAAGTGAATAATAATTATCAAATGTCTAGTGTGTTTTAGTTAAGAAATAATAGCAAAGAGAAAATAACGCTAAATTTTGTTTCATCTTTCCACATTTCTTAGAAAATTTGTCTTAAATGGGGAACAAGCTGTTACTAAACGAACAGGTGACATGGATGTAATTTAATACACATATTTATTATATAAAATGTACATTTGTATCAAATTGTGAATTAAATACATCAAAAGATTGATTATCTATAAGTCTTTACATTCTCAAGCATGTAAACAAGGTTAAAAGAAACGCACTGACTTAAATATATAAAATCTTGCATGCGATCATCTGATTGTAAACATAGTTTTATACAGTAAAAGCTCCTTATTCGCGCTTCCTTCATTCGCTTTTTCACTATTCGCGGATTAAAAAAAATGCGACCCAATACCTATATTCGCGGCTAAAATTTTCTTTATTCGCGGTTTCTTTATTCAACCTACCAGTATTTTGACTTGTTAATAAGAAAGCGTGGGTTACAAGCGCTATTTTTTGTGACTGGTTCCAGAATTGTTTTGTTTCTGAAGTTAAAACTTTTATTTAAAAAAAAAAAAAAAAAAAAAAAAAAAAAACAGAATTTAGACTATAAAGCACTTCTAGTTTTGGACAATGCACCAGGTCATCCTAGCGAACTTGAAACTATGCATCCAAATATAAAAGTGACATTTTTGCGCAAGATGAAGATTTGTCTGAAACCGACTTGGAGGAAATGTTAAATTCACAGCCCATTGAAGAAGAGGCTTCAACAAGCACTGGAAATGTGACATGTAATTTGAAAATCTTAGTGAAGATTCTCGTGATTGCGGTTTCTTTATGAACGTCTATGGAACGGAGTCATATTTTTAAGAAGCAATTTGCTAATGCGACTGCTGCGTATCAGTCTGAATTGAAGGAGCCTTTAAAAACTGCCAAGGAAGAGAAAATTACAAAATTCTTCAAACCTTAAGATAATTAATCAAAATGTTAAAAAACTTCAATTACATTGGTTTATATATATATATATATATATCATCTAGGAACGTATCCCCTACTATCCCATATAAATTACCATTCAGTATTCACGGTTTCTGTATTCGCGGCATATTTATGGAACATATACCCTGCGAATAAAGAGCTTTTACTGTATTAAATTTTGATTTTAATTAATCAGAAAAAAGAATATTTTATATGAATAATTTGATGTTTTTGTCATATGAGTATTTACACCACTCGCCGAGAAAACGGCAACGATTATATTCAAATTTGATTTTTATAACTATTATTTACGAATGGCATATACATTTAATTGGTTTTAATTTTAAAATAAATTGTCACATATATATGCCAATATTTCCAACCTAAACAAAGGTTACAATGTTTTTTTGTTTGTTTTAAATAAGGGTCAAGAGTTGGAAAAATTTTGAAGTGACCTGTTCTGCTAGAAGGAACTATTCTGAAATTGAAATCTGCAATACGTAGGTGCAAAAAGGCGAAAAGTAATGAAGTTATCATTTTTTTTTTCTATTCTTCTGGCATCTCATCTTCCAAACACCTGATAAAATCAGGATTAATGGATCAAAGAAGGAGAGGATGGAGAGCTGGGGGGGAATAAAAAAAAGAAACCTAAACACATGATATCGGAATGAATCACCACTCTACACATAGCACACGCAACAAAGTACACGAAAGAGCAAAAAAAAGGGGGGGGGAGAAGCTCTGGTGGACTTAAGGGAGATGCGAACTTATTGATCAGAAACATTTGGCCAACAGGCCAAAAGATCAACGCTTCGGGGGAGGGAGGATAAGGGATGGGAGGGATGCGGGATCAAGTGGGACGGGGGGTGGAATGGTGCTGGATGAATGGACCGATGGACACAGTATAAATGAATCCTTTTTTGCTGTTCGGGCGAGGTAGAGCATCGTGTGAAATTGGAGCAGGATGTTGGGATTAGAGGAGGTGGTTTCGGATCAGTGGCGTGGAGAGAACGATTTCGAGGGGAAAAGGGAGTGATACCACTTAATAATGCTGCAGCTACAGTACATCTATTTTAGTTTGTAAAACAGCTACTTTTACAAGTTTGGCCTTTAGTCTTATATTACATTTTTAAAGTTTCTTTTTTATTAATGACTAGCCGCCTTTGGCGACCAGCTGGTTCGCCATGAGTAATGCGTTCTAAATTTTTTAATTAAGTCACATATTCATGAGCCTCGAAGTAATTCCGGGCATTGATTGGCCTGAAATTAATATTTTCTTTAAGATGATGGACGGAAAGTTCTAAAAAAACACGTTTTCCTAATAATATTCTTTAATTTTATAAACCAGTCAGTTTTAATGATTGATTTAGAAGACTGATTGAGGTAGCAACTTTTATTTAAAATATTAATAAAAATATTTTGTAAAATATGGCTCTGAGCAAATTATGAAAAAATCTAAAACTTATTATTCATAAATGCATCGTTTGACTCAAGCTACATAAAATGTAATTATTTACTTCATTTAGATCAAATTAATAGTATTAAACAATATATATGCCTGTTAATAATATTTTACAAATTGACCATTGGACCGGAATTTGAATGCATATCCTGTATAAATAAAGATAATTTATTGAATTAATGATTTAAATATTGCAAACGATCATAGAATCCTTTGCCTTGCATTTATTTTTTTAGAAAATATCACTTTTTTTTATTTATTTTATCCAGTCACGTGCTGAAAGTTGTATTTCTTTAGATTTGATTTGCGATGATCGTTTTTTTTTAAATCTGAACTTCCGTCATTGTTTTCTTTTATTTTATCCGGTCACGTGCTTAAAAAATCATGGTTAAAATATTTCTTTAAAAATTCGTTAAAAATAGAAGCTTAAGTTGGACATTAAAACGCTGATACCATTAGAAAGCTAATTTTTTAATCTTTAAATTGATGTAAAAATCATGTTTGTGCGATAGTATTTTCGGAAGTTATAGCGGAAAAACGTCAAAATTTCGCTTAAATTTTAATTAATTCAAATTCTAATTAAAAATTCGAAAAAAGGGCTCCGAGGTGCACATTACCGACCTCCAAGGTATACATGTACCAAATTTGGTAGCTGTAGGTCCAACGGTCTGGCCTGTAGAGGGCCAACACACACACACACATTGAGCTTTATTATAAGTACAGATGACCACATTTTGGCTAATCAATGGGCAAGGAAATATAAAGCAATATATATAAAGTGACAGTCAAAAATTTTCTTGCTTTGAATTTTGAAGAATTTAGCACTTTACAGTACCTTATCTATTAAATTATGCGAAAAAAACAACACAGATTTCATGGTTCACATGTTTTATTTTTGAGCAGTTTCATAGAAAAAATTCCGTATTATAGAAAAATATAATTTAAAACAAAAGAACTTAATTAATAAAACATTTGAGTCAAAACTATTCGCACACTCAATAAGTGTTCGAAAAATTAGATAAAGTATCATTTTTAAAAAATATTTTTTAAGATATCCTTCAGCTTTAATTATTGCTGTTATTCGATTTGGCAATAAATCTGATAACTTTTTGTAATGTCCGATGAAATCGATGCCCTTTTTTCCAAGACAGCGATTTTTAGTTGGTTTTTATTTTTTATCTGTCAATTCTCTTCTAAGATACTCCAAACATGTTCATATCGGGTTATTATGTAGGTATTAAGTATTTCAGGAGTATTATATAATTACCAGAGCTTAGCATTATGAGGTCTATGTTATTCTTGTATAGATAACATACGATTATATTTTTTCACGTAAGCGAAGATGAATCAAGGAAAGGATTTTGTTTAGTAAATTGATTGATTAAATTTTAACTATTTTATAAATGACACCGCATTTTAAGAGGCTGAAAATTATTTGTTAGGATTGTCTAATATTTATAAGAGTGAATTATAACAAATAACACGTTCTAAAAACAAATTATTCGGCCAATTCCTTATAAAAAAGAAAAGAATGTTAATATTTTTTCGGTACGTAAACCTTTTGAAGATACAATTGGAGGGCAAATGACCAGATGTGCTAGCAACTTGCGTTGTGAGAAGTTGTAGTTACATTCTGGAATTTTCCAGATGATTCTGAATCAAAGTAGACATACACTAAACTAGTTATAAATTTTTAGTAAGACAATTGTCTGAAAGAGTGAATAATAATGTCTATCACGATGGAACAAGTACTTACTGCAGTGCAACTTTTGCGTATGCGTGATTTAACAAATATCTTATGGTTAGTTTAATGTAAACTTACTTTTACAGCTAGATACCTGAACCTAATATGTTCCTGGTAGTGTCATCTGTTACTTTTTACTTTCAGCACAGAGGAAGTATTGTTCTCCCGAATTCGATTTTTTGGACGATTTTGACAAATCTTTGTTTTCGGAAAGTGATGTCTGTAACAAAGATAACTTGAAAATTCTTTGAGTCAGATAGATGGAACTTGTACATCTTTTTGATTTAATATCAAATTCATATATTTCTGTCAAATGGTGCGCAAACCCCATTCAAAGAGAAATTGTCCCGCTGTCCAAATATAATTTAACATAACTGCAAAGAGAAGAAAGTTACATAAAATTCGGCACGCAGATTTAACGTTCTATAGTGTCGACACCTATCAAATTTTGGGCTATATCCACCAAAAGGTTGATCGTCTGTCAGTTTATACTTTCAGAAACCTATACATGCAATAGCTCAAAATGTAGGAATTTATATATATCAGATTTGTTACCGGATTTTCTGACTACAAATGTAATTTTTACCGATTTTTTGTTTTAATCAATAGGGTCGAGCGTGTCTGAGAGGAGAACTGGATTTTCATATTTTACGCATGCCAGGAATTAATCATCAAATAACTCGCCAAAGGATCACGCGTTAGATCCATAAAAATTAGAATTAAAATATTGATTATAATGATAATAATTCAAAATAACATGTTCACGGAACAGTTTTTATTCAGTTGGGTTATACATTTCAGCAAATCTTTACAACTAATAAAGTAAAATGTGCATTTTTGATAAGAGGTTCTACATGACAAATCCTCAGAACTAGAGGTATCAAATTTGTTCGAATTATACTTTGTAGAACAAAAATATGCATCTCGAAATTTTTTTTATAGTTTTGATTAAAATTTTTCATTACTAAAACCGTTGTAGATTTCATCTTTTTTTGGTATAATTCTCGAAAATTCGGTTTCACAAAACTTACTTTCATGTCATTAAAATTTTTTTTTGTTATTATTACCAATAAAATGATGCTGATTTCATAACCATACAGTTTTTTTTCTGAATTTTGTTAACTTTTTAAGAAATTTTTCATACTTCGAAGCAATAAATTTTATTTCTGAGTTGAAACTCAAATCATTTCCATTACTCCGTCAAATATTTCATGCATTATTTTTTTACCTTGTTGAAAGCTAAAGAAAATAATTCTTTCTAAATCTGTATATTATTAATAATGAATTAGAAAATAAAATTGGAGAAACAAGTAATATAATTTTTTTAAAAAAAATTAATTCCTCCTAAAGAAAGTTCAATAAAGATTTTTTTAATATTTTGATTACGTTTTATGAAATAATTATCAAAACATTGATTTTCGTAAGAACTAAGCTTGCATTCTTCCTCTTCACTTGAAAAATACTGAATTGTATCTTGTATTTTATCGAGCTACTGCCTGTCGATTTCAGTTTTCATTACAAACTGTTAAAACTCTATTTAAAGCATTAAAAATCAATTAAATTTATATTAAAAATGCATTAACATTGAGCGTCATCCTCTACAAGTTTTAAAAAATGCATTTGAACTTGTGTGGATGAATAAAAACTGTTTTATAAACGATTGAAAATTTGAACAAGCTATATAAATATACATAGGGAGAGTGTGTACTAATCGTAGGAATTAAAAAAGAATGAGAAGAAAGGGAAAGTAGTGCTATAATTAAAATATAGATATAGATGACAGGCATTTATGTTTTTAATAGAGAGACAATTATGTTTTTAATATCATTACTATGCCATGTTAGTTGAATTTAGTAGAATAATTCATATGCATAATAAATAAACATGAGATTTTTTACAAAAAATTTATAAAAAGGCATTGAACTCTATGACAAACTGTTTCTTAAAAATTTCTTGTTGATGAAATAATTAAGTTAAGCTAAAGAAATTTAAATGAAATTAAATAAAATCGATTTTCCAAGCAAACCATTTAGTAGACAAAGGCGAATAGTAAAATGCAACATTTTGATCTATTTTAATGTATAATTATTCTAGAAATGTGAAAAATGTCTGCTATGCATTTTGTGATAAGTATAATAAGCAAACGTCCGATTTGAAATTAAATTTTATTTTGAAATTTCATTTTTATGTACATAAACGCACATCTTCATAAGTCTTATAGATCAGTAGTGAGGAGAAAAGTGCATTAACAAATGTTTAAAACACGTGTATGTGCGTTTCAGCTTTCATGATCCCAAGTTATGGTATGTGATTAAAAGCCTTGATTCTCGCTTTAAAAACTCAGGCATAGTATTTTCTTAATTGAATTTCCAAATAGTCATGCAATTCTGCATTGTCTGCAGCCCATAGTCATGAATTAGAAACTTTTAAAAACTTCTCTACTTGCTGTTTTACTGAGCTATAAACAAATTCAATCTTTCAATCTATAATAGACGTACTTCACTGTGATAAATGTATCCTACATGCTTAGTCCCATCGTCTGTTGTCTAAGAATATGGACTAAAGTAATGCATATGCGGTGAGTAAAGTAGTTCATAGCCAATGAATCTAAATATTAGAGATCAAATTTATTTATTAATTTTTTCTATTAAGCAGTGCAAATATTTATTATAATATCATTAAATATTCTTTGTGTTATATATAATCATGACTGAAATGACTGAATTTATGACTGAAATGAAGTTTTACTTTCTTGTTTATTTAATTGCTAAAGCATTGCAGTATGTGATTTTAAATATATGTATATTTTTTGTTTATTTATAAATGTCTTAAATAAGAATTAACACACATAAGAATTATGAATAAAGGAAATTTTATTTAATAATTCTGTTATTTATTTATTTAAACCTGGTCAATGATAGGCATTCTTCTCTTTGCTTATGGTTCATTTTATGCATCGATTTTTTATAAAGTAATCGACGAGCATATGATTGTAGCCATTATAAGTGAACTTTTATTATTAATTTTAGCATTTCAATGCTAACAGATATGGTCAATGATAGGTATTCATTGGCTGAAATGAAGTTTTACTTCCTTATTTAATTAATTGTTAAAGCACTGCAGTATCCGATTCTAAATATAAGATAGATTTTTTTTGTTTATTTTTAAATGCCTTAAATAAGAATTAATTTATATTAGAATTATGAATAAATGAATTTTATTTTTCTGTTATTTCATTGCCTACACATTTAGTCTATGTTAGACATTCTTGGAGTTTTAAATAATTTCCTGAGGTGAAACATTGTGATAAATTTAAAGAAAGATGTGTTAATTTTTGCTCACCAATTATTCTGAAGAAGATGAAGGAAGAAAAAAAAAAAAAAAAAAGCACAAAATACAAAAAAGGAGGGGAGGGGTGCTGAAGTTTTTCTTTCTACCAATGAAAAGGAGAAGCGTTTTTTTCCCCCTTTTCCTTTACTGGAATTTCCAGATCAGGTATCCGAACAATTAAAACACTCCACCTATCAGAGAATGATCTTCTAAAAAAATCACGAAAAAAAAAAGAACACACAAAAAAAGGAACTTAGAATAATCGAAATTTGGTTAAAAGAAAAAGAAAAAAAAAAGTCGTGGACAAAAGAAAATTTTATTAAAAAAATATCACTGAAAAGAGAAAAAGCATACACATGAAAAAAAAAATTAAATAAAAAAAAATCTTCGATGGAAAAGAATGAGCCATGAACGCACATAAAAAAAAAGCAAACGATAAAAAAAAAAGTTTAACTTCAACGCACTCCAATTTCTTTTTTAACCAATGTCATATCGGGGGTGGAGAGTTGAGTTGAGTGGTCACAGTTCTTTCTTAAAAACCCATCGAGGTCTGAGAGGGGGGGACGTAAAAAAAGGGGTGCTGGGTCCTGCCCAAGTCATCAGTAACATCAGCAGCAGCAGCATCAATTGGATTTTAGCGTCAGCAAGGATAATTGATGATGCGAGGCCTAGGAGAGGGGGGTGGGCAGAGATCACCCGGTAATTAAGCCAAAAGGGGGTGTGCGCTTGTTCAAAACGGTACGCCAGTTGGTGACTTTCTCACGCGTTACGCAACGGTACAGAATAATTGGGGGGCGATACAATACAAAAGAGTGCAGCACAGAAAAGGGGGAGGTTTATACCAGTGGAGGACGGGGGGCTCTAATGGGAGGAGCGACGCACATTAGGATGTCGAACAAAAGAGGGCCGCGTGTCGAGGTGTGTTGTTTAGGGTGGGATGGGAGGGGGATGGAAAGAAATTAGACTTTTGAGGCTTCGCTGTTGAGAGCTAGGGAGGGAAGGAAGGGGCTAATGAAATTTTGTGTTCGGTGGTTTGCCCTTTTTATTGTCAGCGTACATAATACTCTGAAGTATCTCGCATTCTTTAGGGAAATAGCAATGCACATATTCGTGAAATAATACTGGAATGAAAATGGTCTCTCTCCATGGAATTTGTTTAATCTGTTTATGAATTATTGTGTTTTCCTGGAAATGCTTCATACTTATAAATTACAATAAACAATGTTCAGCTTTTTATTAAAAATTGATCATTATTTTAAGAATATATATGTAGTAAAACCTGGTTGATACGAATTATTTTGTTTGAATTCGGCTGCAATTCCTTTGGTCAATGGAGTTCCTAATAAACCTCATGTTAATATATAATTTATGATTTGAATTTTTTCAGCCAAATTAAAATCAAAATTAAACTTTTGAATTGAAAAAAAAAATGTCAGTTAGATGTCCTGTACTTTGTAACCTTAACAATAGTAAATAACTAATTTGAAGGCTCATATTTTGCATAAAAAACTGCTCTACAGTTATGGAAAAAAAGGAGGGGGGGAGGGGACTTTTAACCTGCTGTATGTTTATTGCAATTTTATTTTTCAATTTTTGTGTTTAAATACGTAAACTGTTGAATCGTTGTATATAAATCAATCATTTACAGTATGTAGTTAAACGAAAATTCTTTCCTATTTTTTCAAATTTTTATTTTCAAAGTTATTTATTTTTAATTATAATTATTATTTCTAAAATTTTCAGAATAATTCTATGTATTTGTTATTATCTCTTCTCCCATCTGCCTTAGAATTATGTATTGCTTAAAGTTCCTTAATTATTATTTTAACATATATTTATGAAGCATCTAAATATAATGGAGACATTAAAATAAATATGAACATGCAAAGCCTTTAAGCGATTTAAAATTAATATTTTAATTGTTTAGTCTTAAAACAAATATACTTTTTAATTAAATATTACGTATTTGCGTTATTGTTTTCGTATGAGAATTGGGCAATTTTCTTAATTCTCTAAAATTCCATCCCCGGTTTACTTCATAACTTTCTTTTACCCTTTCTAGCTCAATCATTTTATTTGGAAACTCTAAACCGGATTCTATGCCTTTAACGATGAATACATATTATTAACTAGTCGCCTTTGGCGATCAATTTGTTCGCTGGGATTAATGGATGACTAAAAAGGTCAGTTTAATATTTTATGAAAGTAAGTCCTCTTCACAATATTTTGAAACAATTAGATTAATAAATATAATAAGGTTTAAATAAATATATAATTAACTCTGTTGTGAAAATCTTGTGCAATGAACTCTTGTGAAAATCTTTTCAATGTTCGATACGTTTCTGTGATTTTCTGCTAGCATGTTTATGTATTAAATTGTATTCCTAGAAACAGCAGCAATATTTAAAAATGGATGCACTTAAAAAAAAACACCCGTCATTGCTTATTTGCGAAAATAATTCTTAATTTACTCAAATAAGAAAGGTAAATTTGTCTGTGTACTAAAAGAGGGGGTGGAACTGGGGCTTTATAAACCGAATCATTTACCTACAGCTAAGAAATTTGTCTCACGTATATCGTAAAGGGTCTCAATGTTCACCTCTAAGCATTTTTGTTTTTTGAAATTTTGATTACTTAAAAAATAAGCCGATTTTTTTTTAACAAAAACTTTCAAAAATATTGTTACAAAAAATTAAATTTTTCGCCATTTCAAAATTTTTGTTAAAAAATTATTTTTAGTGTTATCAATGTATAAGAGTCGTAAGCTTTTTAAAAAATAATTTTTTGCTTAATTTCCAACGGTAGAATGTTGGAATGCTTCTCTCCCTTAAATTCAAATCGCTTTCATTGTTTCATAAAATACCTAACAGTGTGATTTTTTTCTTCATTGTTGAAAGTCAAGGAAGAATTCTTTTTAATATTAATATAGTTTGCTAGACAAATAAAAAAATTGAAATAATTTCAAGAAATTTAGAAGATAGATTAGCCGATATTTACTTTTTTAGTAGTGATGGCATGGAATTGTCTCCTTTGGAATAAAGCAATTAAAATAGATGTAATGGCAAATAATTATAGAGGAATATTATAATAAAATTTCAGAGTTTGTAAACTACAAAATTATCTATACTTATAATAAAGCTCAATGTGTGTGTGTTGGCGCTCTACAGGCCAGACCGTTGGACCTACAACTACCAAATTTGGTACATGTATACTTTGGAGGTCCGGAATATGCACCTAGGAGCCCTTTTTTCGAATTTTTAATTAGAATTTGAGTTAATAAAAATTTAAGCGAAATTTCGATGATTTTTCGCTATAACTTCCGAAAATACGATCGCATAAACATGATTTTTACATCAGTTTAAAGATTCAAAAATTAGCCTTCTAATGGTATCAGTGTTTTAATGTAAAACTCAAGCTTCTAATTTTAACGAATTTTTAAATAAATATTTTAACCATGTTTTTTTTTATCACGTGACTGGATAAAATAAAAGAATGCCGGAAGTTCAAATAAAAAAAATTAGCATCGCAAAATGAATCAACAGAAATGCAACTTTCAGCACGTGACTGGATAAAATAAAATACATATAAAATGTGATATTTTCTTTAAAAAATAAATGCAAAGCTAAGGTTTCTACAATCGTTTGCAATATCTATATCATTAACTCAATAAATCTTTATTTACGGTAAACCTGATTGAATTTAGACAGGATATGCATTGAAATCCCGACTTAATGGCATATTTATGTAATCGTTTGCAATATCTGTATCATTAATTTAATACTTTTTTCCCCTTTCTCGCTTTCTTTAAAAAACATATTTAATATTTTGGCAACACCATCGAAACTTTTTTTTAATATTTTGGAAGCATAACCGATGGTTAAACCTCACTGATTTATAAAATTAAAGAATATTATTAGGAAAGGGTGTACTTTTAGAACTTTCTGTCCATCATCTTAAAGAAAATATTAATTTCAGGTCAATCAATGCCCGGAATTACTTCAAGGCTAATGAATATGTGATTTAATTGAAAATTTTAGAACTCTTTACTTATGGCGAACCAGCTGGTCGCCAAAGGTGGCCAGTAACAACTGTTACAAACCTGCAGTAAAATAAAGAAAAAAAATAAGAAGTTTATTAAAGGGGTGGTCAGGATAAAATATTATTTGTAACAATGAGAATAATTAGAATTTTTCTACAGTATTGACATATTTTGTTATTAAATAGACAAAATATTTTTTTAAATAGGAACAGAAAAAAAAAATATTATAAAAAAGGTGTCATCAAAAAACATTTTTTAACGCTTAAGATGAAGTTATAATGAAGAAACCCTGAAACTTACATTAGTTTTAAGAAATTAAAATTTCCAAGAAATCGTTGCAGAACCCACTCAAAAGTATTGTAATGACTTGATCCTACCTAAACAAACAAAAGTGAAGAATTTTAGACAATTCGTTTGTTTACAGTAATCTATTTACAATGGAACATCTTGTTATAATCTGGGTTAAACATTTGCTATTTACACAACATTTGAAAGATGAAGTCCTATCGTGAAAAGTGTTTGTGGAAACAGTTCTCCATCGATTAGAAGAATCAACGCAACAAGACACAAACACAAGGGTATTAGTCAGCACGGCTACCAGGGTGGAGGGTCAAATGCCCCCCTCCATGATCTCTCTCTCTTCAAGGCAAGACCCCATTTTTATCTAGGTACCAAATTCCGCCTCCTCAATCTTCGTCTACATCAGTTCTCCATCAGCCAGTCGCTTACCAAAAATTTCACTCAATTGTGGCAGCAATCTTTCGTAGAACTGTTCATCAAGGACGCGTTCTAGCAATCGACCACTCTGGTACACAAATCGATCCCCTGTCATCCAGATGTTGGACAATCCTTTCCTTTGAAGATGTGACAGGTTACTTCCCCAAAATGAACTTCACGTGTGGTCTAAGCTAACCAATCGGTGATAAGGAGATCCCCCATCTCGAAATCTAGCGGCTTTTAGCCTTTAACATGGAGGTTGTTCACAGGTCATGAGCAGCTGTTTGAAAATGCCGCTTCTTGCAAATGAGACAGGGGAACGTTACAGTATATGCAAAGTTTGATAGGTCTAAGTTAAACGATCTCTCCGATACGGAGCCAACTCATCTACACATTTATCTTTATTTTGAGATAAATGCGTAGATGAAAGATCTATTTAGATTAACATGATCGAGAGATAATGTGATCGTATAGAGATATCTCTATCGGAGATATCTATTCTATACGCGGAAACTGAATGCAAGTGGTTAAACAAAGAATAACTTTAAATCTCTATCCAAACGAATGGGTTAATTTTAGAAAACTGACTTATCAAAGAACTTTCTATATTCAATATTCACTTTAATAAAGGGCAATAGTTTGGGTTGGAAAGTGTTACCACATGTCGTTTTTCTATTTTCTTTCTTCGTTGCATTTGGTATTTCTGTCTCTAATAAAAATTTCACATATAAACGAAAAAAAACTTTTTTCAAAATAGACAATTCAAATTTTGATTTATTTTAGAATCGCCAACCTTATTTTTTACAAGTAGCATTTTTTAATTTATAGAATGAAATTGGGATGTAATTTACTTAGGATGATAGTTTTAAGATTTGTGCAATTTATTTAAAATGAAGTTTCATGCATTTAATTTTAACATCATGAAGCATGCAACATACCAAAAAGGGCTGATTTTTTTAAACAAAGAGGATTAATTAATATATTTCTTGATTCGTTTTTTTTCAAAACATTTTAGTTTTAATGTCAAGAAAAAGAAAATTTTATTTAATTGGATAGTTGATCACTTGAAATATTAAAAATATTGTATAATGCTTTGAAAAAAAAAATACTTTTATAATAAAATTATACATTTCATGTTGGGGATAAACTAATTTTTTCTTGGCTAGACAAATCAGTGAAGTTACTGCAAAACTTAATTACTGCTTACAAGACGAAAAGTGGAATGAAGTATTTTATGTTATGTTTTAAAGTTATGTATAAAGCATCTATATATAAAAAAAAATGTCAAAATTCTTTTATTGCACTGATTGTCAATTTGTGCTATGAGACATTTATTATTTGTGTATATAATTTAAGAAAATTACGTTCATTGTACATTGTCCCTGTTGATAAAGATATTATAGTATCATTTTTAATGGATGAAATAAATCGATATAAAATTCTACATATTAATTTATTAATTATTAAAATTACTACGTAGAGACATCATTTGGTAAATAATTCGAATGAGTTATTAATCAAAGGCAGCTGGCTGTTTTCACCTAAAAAGATATGACAGCGGAATGTACAGTACTTCATTAAAAGTATTGAATATAACCTTTAAAATTATGTTAATTTATCATATTAAAAGATTAACTTCATCACCTCTACTATTAATAATAAACGATACCGCTATATTGGACAAATAATTTTTCATAAAGCACTAAAAATTTGGCATACATATGTTTTGGTAGATGAGAATGTGAACTTTTGAGTAGTTTCTTTGACTTTTTAAATTGAATTTTAATCCACGAAAAATTCATCAAGATATTGTACATTTCGGTGATAGTTCCCCGAAATTACTGTTGAGCAAATTTGTTCAAATTAATAATTTTTACAGTATTTTTAAATTTAGAAATTTTTTTGAATATTGTGGAAATTTTACCTAAATTTTTTAATTTTGGTTTTTGCGTCAATTCTCAACAGTGAATTTCATTATTGCAATAAAATTCAAACTGCTTTTATTTCTTTCGATAATTATTTAATTACTTTCATCATTATAGAACAATAATGAAAAATTCTCTTTAATATATGAGTAGTTTATTAAGAATAAACCAGTGGGAGTGGTCTCCCTAAAGCTTTCTCGCATATCCTCTAATAAGAGTGTTATCCTAGCGAACGCCTATTAGCATACAATATTTAAGAAATATGAAACTTTGATGTAAATTTAGCATTTTGAAGAATCATTGTCGAGCTATTTGGCGACTAATCTCTGCATCAGAAAATCGAATTTGGGCTTTTGGCTTTTACCCAACAAAATGAAACAAAAATGTGACAAAAAAAAAAGTCACAAAACTTTACACCAAACTCATTTAAGTGATTGATTTTTTGAATTATCACGTTTACATGTTTCTGAAAACACAAACAGTCATCCCGTTGTTGGGTTTTGCCCCAAATTTTACTAGGTATCTTTGCCAGATGACTTTATCCATCTAGTTTTTCGTTTTGTAATGATTGTGTTAACTTATATTCAAACAACTGGATAGATAGACTTCCTTTGAATATATTTTTCTCAAAATTGTATAGAAATCTGCAAATTTTGTGTAATGACCATATTTCCGATTTCAACCAAGCAGTCATCCCGTTGTTTCAACCGTCAAGACGTTTTTCAGTTATCTTTTTCACAGAAAGGTATTCATTTTCTGAAAATGTATTTTTCGATCTCAGGGAGGATATTTTCAAAATATAATATAAAACAAGGATATTTTCAAAATCTCGAGTTCAAATTCTTTGATGACTGCTATAATTTCTTTCTAATATGTATACGGAAAAGTAATAAATAATATAGGTTTAAAGCTATTAAAAAGTAATTTTCGTTCTTTAAACTAAATAAAAAAAACCTTGTATATGAATTTTAAAAAATCTAAAAAGAAGTTTTTATGGATGATATAGAAACAGTGAAAATCATCCATAACATTCTCTTGTACTCTCTTAAAGAACACCTCAATCAATTTAAAAAATCTATTAAAAAAGAAACTCCTCCATTAACACATCAATTTAAAAAAACAACATTCTCAATTTAAAAAAAAATAGATATATCTCTCTAATAGTAGTAGTTTTAACTGGATTTACATACTAAATTTATACCATCATAATACAACAATTAAGTTTGGAATTTCCCTCATTTTTAATCGACATCCATATTCCATCAATATTTCCTGACACTCCAGAATATGTTCCCGGATTTGCTCAAAAGTTCACGTTACGTTCGAACGCCTGATTTGTTCTCGGATAGTTAAATCTTCCAAAGTTGCCCGAAATTATCATACATTACAACATAATCTTTGACATGGCCCTTCATTTAATACGGCAGAATCTACATTCTCTCGTCCGCCTCCATTCCGGACTTAGTATCAACCACCGACAAATAGCGATCCATTTGTTGGCCATTTTGAGGGTTAATCCCGCACTGCGCAGGGGCGCCGTCGTAAACAATTAAGCCCCGTCGCCCCGGCTTAACAAAGGAACATTGTATGCACCTATTGGAGGTTTCACTTAACAATGGCGGCTCACCGCGTGGCAATCCAGCATCTGCCGCGCTTGAATTTCAACACCCGCCGGGGCAAACTTCACGAAGTTGGATTTCCGCACATTAAGATGGGGCGGTAGGGGCACACCTTTTAATCTCCCCCCTTGCGTCTTGGAACCACAACCGGTAAATATCCGAAGAAAAGACGAGAGGAATTGGAATGGTGGGGTGGACGACGAAGGGGTGCAGTTCTTGATCCTAATTAATGAGGGGATGGCCTGAGTCTGACGTTAATAGACTGTGGATCTTTTGGTGCCGCCCCGGTTTCGTTGTTTGGACTGGGATTACGGAGGAAATCGTGAATTCGAGAGAAGGGTTTTGTTGGGAATTTTCAGCGCTGAAGAGGAAATTAGGGTTACTGATTCAACGAATGCTTTGGAATTGCTGAAAGTATTCTTTAAATTAACTTAGTTGTTCTTAACATTTTAGTCCTTGAAACAGAATTTTCTGCATATATTTTAAATAATTTTTCTGAGATAAATTTTGTATTATTCACACATATTTGCCCATTTATGGGTTATTCTATTTTGCATTAATTCAAGCGTTTGGAGATAATTTTTCTCTGCTTCTTTGGAAAGTATCCATTCACAGAATTATTTATGGTATGTTTTGGGCATCAAACTGCCATTAAAAATATGAATTATCATCAAACAAATTTTGTATTATTCATGCATATTTATCTGTTTTGCGGTTTCTTCTTCCTTTTTTGTATTTATTTCAATGTTTTGAACTCTATTTTTTTCTCTTTATGAAAATAAATCATTTACAGAGCAACTAATCGTGTGTTCAATAAAGGGCTCTCTTGCCTTGCTTACCATACGGATATTCTGAGCAAAAAGTATTTTAAATGATGATTAATTTATGTAAATAATACTTCTCGACTACTAATATTTAATTTTTGTTAGGTTTAATCAAGCCACCCTTTATTTTTTTATAACAGCCCCTTTTTTTGTTTTATCGAATATATTGGCTTTGATTAATTTCAATCAAATTTCTTGTTCATATCTGTATGTATGAAAGTAATTTTAAGTATCAAATTTCCATAGACATCAGAATCATTTTATTTTAGTGCGACTTCTTTTTTTTCTATTTACCGTGTGAAACTTTTTTGATACATTCGAGGCCTCCAATTCATCAAACTGCCTTTACGAAAATGTGACTATCTTCCATATTTATGTTCTAATTATAAGCCGTGTTTCACATTATATTAGTACAATTTAAATAAAGAATGAGAAAGGGATTTTTCACTCCTTGATTTTTACCTAAGCCGAGCGAATAATAAACAGAATCTTTCCTTAACTTTCAAAGATAGGAGAAGGCTAAAATAAAAATAATTCTAAAAATATGTTTTGCGCCTTCATTAATTAGTGAAACGTTGATTTAAGTGCATGCTATGAAAGCGTTCAATTGTGCTACCTGAAATAATTTATAGTAATTTGTTTACACTTCATTGATGTCATTCGGAATATGTAACAAGGAGAATTTTGTCTCACGTACATTAGCTTTTAGAATATAACAGCCGCAACTTGTCTGCCATTTTGAAGGATTAATATGGAATAGAAGTAAAAAATATATATGCAATTAACAGATGTTGATGAATTTATGCATTATTCATCGTCAACGTTATTTCGAGCTTTAATTATTTGTTGCCTTCAATTTTTTAAAACCTCCTAACGTAAACAGTATCATATTCCCCCATGATAATAAAAACATTCTGCTTAGGGATTGTTTTATTTTTCAAAGTAGTTCCCTTCCAAAGACATACACTTGCTCCAGTGATGTGGCAATGCTTGGACCCCATCTCTTTAAAATCTTTCTTCTAAATTATCGAAGTAGACCTTCTTTGTTGAGATGACTTCGGTGTCCGACCAAGCAGAATTTCTTTCCAGTAAGAAATTTTTTCATGCTCTGGAAGAAGGACCATATCAGGAGAATAAGATGCATTATTAAAAATTTCAAACTTCAGCTCATAAAGTTTTGCTATCATAATGACATTTACAGATGGTTCTTCAGTTCTGCTGGTAAAATTGCCTCAAATTACACCCTACGAACTAGTGGCAATAAAGGATTTCATACATCTACTACTCCAAAGCGATCTAAAATTCCAATGAGGTTTTATTATTTCTGGTCTCTCACTCTCCAGGCCATTTTAAGAGGCAATACTAACTCATCTAAGACATCATTTTGCTCTTAAGCAAAATAACCACAGCCCAAAGGACCTGAATTTTTCAATGGATGCCGTCACAAGTCGACATCGTTGGCAATGAGAAATTTGATGTCCTCACCTAGGAGGTCCGAGATAATCTTCAATTATCCAGCAACCTGATCCTCATTGATATTGATGCAACAGTCAGTCGTAGTCACTACTTCACGCTTCTTGTCAGAAGCACTCCATCCCTGCCCTAAACTGTAAACGTGCCATCTCCTCAACCATAGCCAGAAGAAGGATTAAACACCTCAAGGGTATGAAAATATCTCGCAATGGCCATCGAACTACATCATTTGTTCTCACTGCACAGACACTGAAATCCCTTCTGACCCCATCTTTGATTGCCCTGCCATATTGCCGAAGCTCTTCGGGATCCATTTCGATCCCCCGTTCCAACTCCTCTACTCCACTGAAGTTACAGATGTGACCAGAGCTGTTTTGGACACTTCTGATCCCAATGCACTACTTTTACTGGACAAGACAATAACATCACAGCGATGGCTTGTGAACTGGAGCATTTTCCTCGTTAAACTGGACTTTGTTCCTGACTAAACATTACTTTTTTCTTTAATTTTGGAAAGAAAAAAATTAGCATAATATTTAGCACTGACGGTACTGTCTTTGTCTAAATAAATCAATGGTAAGATTCTCTTAAAATCTCCGAAAAATATTTGTCATAGCCTTTCCAGCTGATGACACACTTTTTTATTCGTGCTTCGCCATACAATATTTTGATTGCTTTTTGGTTTCTATAGTGCTGGATCAATGTCTCACCCAAAGTAAGGAAACGCAGCAAAAAAAAAAAAAAAAAAAAGTTGGGTTTGAATTATACAGCTCGTATATCGCCATGCGCAGCAGTTTTTGATCCAAGGTAAGCTAACAATGCCCCCATCAAGATGAAAACTTTCTCGTACCCAATATATGGATTAAAACATATATTCTTTTTGGGATACACCAACAGACACAGCAACTTCTATTAATTTCAATTGGCAATCATTCATAATATTTTTCAGAAGTTTTCTAACGATTTCTTCTGCAGTGGCTGGTTTTGGTCTTCAAGAACGCTCTACATACAGAGTTTAAAATCTGAAACCCATAACTACGTTTAAAGTCTGAAACTCATGTCGTGATTGTAAATGAAATAGCAAAGTCCTCTAGAATAGTGCCTAGCTAAATTGCAATATCTCTTGGAAATAAGTGTTTTATAAAAAGTATTTTCATATTTCTCATTTAAGTTTTCTCTACACTCGCTAAAAACAAAAGAAGAAAATTTTAAAGCAACACAGTATAAGAACAATACAAACACAAATCTTTTAAAATATGCAAGAAAAATCAAGCAAATATGGCATTTTGAAGTTCTTTAGTCAAAGTTATTCCAGGAGCGTTACTTCTAGGTGAGGCCGGAAATTTTTCATCTTTTTTCATACAACTGTTTTATGTTTTACCCTAGTAAAATAGCGATTGTCAACGATTAAGCAGGCTTCAGCACTAGTTAAATTTTTTTATTTGTTGCTCTTTTCTATTCATCTTGTGTGCTCTGACATAATGGAGGGTCAGACCTTTTCAAAACATTTCTGATAGAATTTTGCTTTGAATCAAATTCATCCGTAAAAATATTCAATGAATAAGCCTAAACGTTAGTATAGTGATTTGTTTACATTTCACTATTGCTATTCAGCAATTAATAATAAGACCGAATTCTGTGCCACGTACGTCTCGTTATATAAAACTGTATCTATAGATTGTTCAAAGGCCAGCACTATCGTTTTTAAAAAGATTTATAGTTTTTAGATTTATTAATTTCTTCCAAAGTATAAAATGTTTTTATTAGATTTTCATATGTTATGATGATGTTGCTGTGTTACTTATGGCACTTTATAAGCTCGATGACAGAAAACTGTCAGGGCGACTTAGCTAATTCATGCTTCACATTCTCTTGCACAAACCCTTTTTATAAGGGGACACATTCATACAACTCACATATAGAACACAGAAGAATAACTAGGTCCAAACTGGGACTCGAACCCGGGAAACCCAGATCATGAGGAAGGCACGCTACCCCTATGTCAGGATGCCTGCATGTTATGATATTCCTTTGACAAAAGAATGTTTTCAACTTCATAATTAGTTAAAACATCTTATTTCAAATAACTGTTATTATTACAATCCATTCAGCACAATAAGAATCTTATAAGCAATAATATACAAACAATTTTTATATCCTAAAAACTGATAGCGACGTTGATTTGATAATAGACTTAATCATAAAGAAACTTTATAATTCGATGCGCGAAATTGATCATTCTCTTTAGTTTAAAAAAAAAAACTATGTTTCATAGATTACTTTAAGTTTCCTATTCTTTTTCCTGACTTCACAAAGTTTATATATCAAGATATGGTATGCAACGTAATTTCTAAAAGTATTCTAGCGTCAAGATTGTTTACTATGAATATTTCACATCATTTTTAAGGTAAACAAACTTTGCTTCAAAAAATGATAACATTTCTCCACGTTTATTTCATTCTAAAAACATAAATCTTCACCGGTAGAAAGTTTCCATGTATATATGTAGATTTCAAAATAGTCTTTCAAAGTTTTCTATCACACCAACAGAATTCCGTTGTCGGGAGGAAACACTCACTTGCACCCTATCTATAGCTTTCAAGGGGGAAAAAATATAATTCAAACGATCTTTCTGTGTAGAGACTCTTCAAAGTCCAGGCGCTTCGCAGCTCTAATGCCCCAGCACACAACTTGTCAAAAAATTCACCCTTCCTCGATCTCCGAACTTAACACCGGCGGATTTTCTTTCGTTTCTACCGAATAAAACTGCATTCCTTATCCACTTTCGGAAGCAAAAGTAAAATAAATAGAGCAGCATCTCTTCCAATATTGCCGGAGCACACTCGGGGGGAAGATTTTCCCATCCCCCGTTTTTATTATGACAACAGATTTTTTTTCTTATGTGTTCAATCGCCCCATGCAAATAAATCCGATCTCCTCCCTTGCACGGAGAAGATCCGGGGTGATTTTTCTGTATATTTCAGGGACAGAATTTAAAGTGCATTTTCACTGTGCATGGGAAATGCATTTGGGAATGTGTTGCATTCTAAATGTCTAGTTGGAAAGGTTGTGTTCCATGCATGAAAGAATTTTTCGTTTTAGGTTGAAGAATCCCCCCCTTTTCCATCTCGTTTTCGAATATGGTTTTGGAGATGCAAAATATACGATTTGTCTTTAAGGCTTTGTATAACTTGAAAGATGATGGTCCATTCTTATATATGTATATGTAGTATGCATTCGAATGTGGATTGAAAAGAGAGTACTTCCAGAAGTGTTCCTTTTTTGTGAATTTCGAAGAAGATTATTGAAATTTCTTCCTTGGAACTCACTTATTTCTTTTTAGCAGTATATCTCCACATTTTATTGTGTTTCTGAAATATGATTTAGCGTGAAGATCCTGTTAGTTAAAGGAAAAACGAAATGATGTGTTATCCATCTCTCCTAATAAAAAGTAAGAATATATATATATTGAAACTCTACAGATTTGATAGGTTAACCAAGAGTTATCGAAATTTTATCCGATATACTATTGAAAATATGATTATGCACCTCAGATAATTTAAAAAAAAATTAATTTGAGTATAGTTTATTAACTATAATTAAACTATAGTTTTAATTTTATTTCATTATAATTTCAGCAAAATTTTGGATTTTTACAACGAAGTTTTTTGAAATTCTTTTCCTGATATTATTTATTACTTAAGGCTGGAATTGTATATTAATAATACTTCACATTAATTTCCCTTCAATAAAAGACCGAGAATTTCTCTCATTATCTAATCTCGTTGATTAAAGGTTTTGCAAAATTATTTCAGTTCCAGCCTTAGATTATTGCGAAGTGGTACACGCTTGGAATTTTCTGGATTTTTTCGAAAATAGTTAATTTATTCCACCTATAAAGGCATTGATAACATAAATACGTTAAAGTTCTCTATTCAACCATATATAATAAAAATATTATTTTTCTATTAATAATTATATCCTATCAATTAATTAAATAATGATACCAAATTTCATGACGTTAGAACTTTATACACTCTTTTAAACTAGTTTCAATTGATTTTAATCGTTTTCCTCTAACTTACAAATTATAAGTTGTTATTCCAAATCAAAATATGGAGGTGCTCGTGATCATTTTGTCACACTGTGGAAATCTAAAACATAACAACATTGGCATTATTTTTAGTATATAAGTTAACCTATTGGTTATTTTGGATTTTAAAAAATATTAATAAAGATGATTGTGTATAAATGGGTGATTTGCGTTATAACATGTTTAGTATCTTCGTTATCTTGATATACAATTGCAGTTCATATCTTCAATCTAATTAGATGATTCCCTCCTTTTCTATTTTTTTTTAATCTATAGGACAAAAAGAATGCACTGTCCAGATATTGTGAATTAATTAGGTATTGCGTGTATAAATATTCACATAAATATCCTTTGAAGGCATCGGAAGTATGCATTTCGTAAAGTATGTTGAAATTTAAAGTATGTGTAAAATTAAAAATTCAGCAAAATTTTTTTATTATAATGTCTTTCGAAAATGTTATTGAACAAACATAATTGATACATAGGTTTAAAATTCAAAAAAATTATCTTTATTACTAACCAGCCATTTTGGTCGACCAGCTAGTTCATCAATCTTAATACTCTTTAAAATGGTCAGTTAAATACTTTATGTAATGTCATTGTCAATTAAATACTTTATCAAACGTCATTGTCAATTAAATACTTTATGTAACTTGTCTTTTAAACAGTACTTCATCAAAATATTTATAAGGCTCAAATTTTGATAGTCATCTAATTCACTAATGCAGTTATAAAGGCCTGAAGCCCATAATATTTATCTAATTATATGTCTGCTGTCGCAAAATTTCAACTTTAAATTAAAGTGGAAATGATTAAACTGTAAATTGATATAAAAATCAAGCAGTTTTTTTAATGCAAATAGAGTCATTATGTATACTACTGAATAATTGCAATAATTTAAGTAATATTTCAAGGATTATTCAACAAAAATTACTTAGATTCATCATAAAATTCAGGTTTTAGTTTTACTTTCAAAAAGATGTAAATGATGCGAATAATATTTTATTTTGGTCTATAAACATAATTAAAAAATTATTAAGTCTAAATTTTATACATCTTTTAGTTATAAGGAATCATATTCTGCAAAATATTCTTGACACTTCAACTTTCAAATAAATAAATGAAGGTTTCTTTCTTTTGCTATCAAATGTGATCGACTTATGAAGTTTTGAATCGGAATGTTTGGACACGTGCTAAAATTTAATATGTTTAATTTACAATAGTTATTTTTTAATTTGAGTTTTTGTCAATCTGTTGGCAACATATTGATAAAAGATAATTTTTCCCCTTTCATTTGTTACGTGCTAGTGCAGATTGAATTTAATTGATTTCTCCGAAATATATTGTTGAAAAATATAGTTCAAATATTTCTTTAAAAATTCGTTAAAAATAAAAGCTAAAGTTATATGTTAAAATACTGATATCATTAGAAAGATAATATTTTTAATCTTTAATTTGATGTAAAAGTCATCTTTGTGCGAAAATATTTTGGAATGTTTAGTAATTGGAATAGGAATCAATTAAAAATTCGAAAAAAGAGCTCCATCGTGTACATTTCCGACCTTCAAGGTATTAAATGTGTACCAAATTTGGTAGTTGTAGGTCCAATGGTCTAGCCTGTAGAGGGCCACTCCTCCCCCCCACACACAAGTATTGAACTTTGTTATAAGTATAGATAGACTAAACACCAGTGAGACCCATCTGGATCTATTGGCATCAATGACCAAGAAAATTTTCGATTAAATATATTTTGTATTAGGTTGTTCGGAAAGTAATTTCGTTTTTTCCTGACAAAGGATTTAATTGCATTTTTCGCACCCAATTTCATACTTAAACCGCAAAATCATTTTATGTTTTAAGAGCTGATATAGCAAGGCTTGAGTGTGAAAAAGTGCAACTGATTCTTCGCAGTAGTTTTTGGATGGTGCCCTTTTAAATATGGAGAGCAATAAACAGCATTTTCGTCATTTTTTTCTTTTTTGCTATAAAAGGTAAAAATGCTGTTCAAGCCAGAAATAAATTAGCCAATATGTGTGGAGAAGATGTGTTAACAGTACATCAGTACCAGAACTGATTTGCAAAATTTTTCCTTCAAATGAGGAGGCCAAAAACCACCTCGATCAGTTTTTTTTTACAGCAAAGGCCAAAACTTTTATGAGCGTGTAATCATGTTACTACCAAAAATATGGCAAAAGGTATTAGACCAGAATGGCAGTTTTATAATTTAATAAATAATTTATTCATCAACCGAAAATTTCTATTCATTTTGACAAAGAAATACGAAATGACTTTCCGAACAACCCAATAACTTATTCCTATAAGAACTTCTTCAGAAAAATATTTTTAGATTTCAAATATGGATAGCCAATACACTCACATATATTACTTTTAGAAACTTCATGTCGATATGCTCATTGTGATATTTATCTCTTTCTGTCAGTTCTCGTAAAAATTAAACTAATTTTTGAATCGAAAGTCATTAAGCTTCAATTGATAAGATTGTTACTGAAACCAGCTTATATTTTTTTACGAATAAGCGATAGGAAAACAGAATCATTCAGCATTGAAGTCTTATATGCATTGTAGAATTTTTTAATAATTTGTGCTAGAATTTATATAAATAATTACTTAATACAAATTTCTCGGATTTCTTATAAAATTGTTTATAGTTTTACTTTCAAAATGATTTAAATGACGGAAATAATATTTTATTTTGTTTTCCATTAATAAATATACTTCTGAAAAAATTATTCTAAAACAGGCACAAAGTCGCGTGCAGGCTTAAAGTTTAAATTTTATACTTGTATATGACGGTGAACTGTAAAATTCAAAATAGAAAATATTAAAATCCTTGAAATTTCGTGAACATACTTCCTTTGATTGAAAGTTCTGGCAAGACTCTTTATCTCTTTACTGTGATGTACTTCTTGGTTGACTCAATGTTGTTTTTCAACTGCAGTGCTATTCTTCGGTAAATGCTCATAAATTTATCGAAGAATCTTTAACACTCTCAGAGGCTATAACATTTTGTGGTTATAAATATAAATATAATAGTAATAGTGTAATAAATAAATATAATTTAATAGTATAATAAATTTTAGCTATATTAGTTACATAAAATTGAGCGGCGTGAGGCATTTTTAAATATTCTTAAATTTTAGAACGAGCAAGGTTTTTATATTTCTTAGTAGTTTCGTCAAATGTATAGAAATCAAAATGTGCAAATTCTTTTGATATGATATTTATAAAAATGTATATCGTTATTAACCATATATTTTTAAAATAGCTAATTTCACTTTTTTTTACATAAAAAAATAAAAATCGGCAAAAAAAAGCATGATGTTTCTGTCTTAAAATAAATTTGATATAATTACATAGGCTAATTAATTTTCGATGATTATTATATCAATTTTTATTTTGTGTTATTAGAGATTCAAACCATCCAACACATATGGGATGGTTGAAAAGGATTAAAAAAACAATCAGGCGATAAAAGAAGATATATAATATTTTAATGAGGGGTTAGGTGTGAAATCCTATTCAGTAACTGGCACAGTATTTTTGCAAGTTAGTAACCATAAATGGTAGATGCTCTGCTTAAAAACAGTTACATCAGCTTTCTTGTTGTAGGTCATATATAAAATGTTCAAAATGGGACATGTGTTTTGCTGAAGAAATTAGAAAACATGAAAAAAAAATGGGGAAAGCATGGCCAGTTAGATCAGTACTTTAGAGGTGATTATTTAACGTTCCGATTAATAAGTTGAAATGAGCAATAGTTTGAGAACGATGAAATGATAATTATTTGTCAAGAAATCTTCATTTCTCCTGCGACTGTGTGGCACCTTTAAAAAATTTCCGCAATAAATATATCATCGCTAAAAAGTGTGTATAGTTGAAAAATAGAAAAAAATTGAGTAGTTTCTATGGAATCAAATGTTGCAATGTGTTTCCAAGTGTCAAATAGAACCAAACAAAGTTTTCGATCATTATTGTTTGACATATTGCCTTCTCTGCCTCATTCACACGGGTTTCCTGTCATGCATTCTTTTAGAACTTTGCTTTTGTTTTTTACTTCGGTAAAAATTTGAAAGGTGAATTTTGGTACATGAAGTACCATGTCATCCAGATGACTAAGACTGAACTCCTCGTTCGAAACGCATCAATCATGGATAACTGACTTCATATTTTTTTTCAGGCTACATCAGCCACCATTGACTAACAATAAAATTGGTATACAGATTGACTAAGTTCTTTTTAACTGACAATACGGATTTAAAACGATGATTACGAAATAGAGAGGTTTAGCGCGAATGTAGTTTCTTTACTGATAGAATTTGTTGAGATAACTCGATTCTAAACTACTTAAAAATTGTCTCTAATAAAATCAGTATCTTAATCGTAAATTGAGACATGAATTTCCTCCGGCTACTTGAAACATGGATTCAAGTAGTCATGATTCATTGTTATTTTTCCTTTTGTCTTTTGTAAACAACATTGGAATTTTTATTTTGGAAACACAATGCATTCTGCAAATCATGTAGTTACTAAAGATATTAAAAATGTTAAATGTTAATATTAAATGTGAGAAAGATGTTATGAAAAAAATCCAAACAATCTTTGAAAAAGAGTTTTTACTACTTTTAAATATTACGGAATTACGTTAATGTTGAAAAAAAAACCTGTTAGAATTTACCAACAAAAATTTTAAAAATGGGATGTTTTAAAATATTATTTTAAGAACATTTCTTAATTCTTCTTGCATTATTCGAATTAAAAACAGTTTGAGTGATATGAAGTCAATGACTCCATAAATAGCAACAAAAACTTTGAGAAAGAATAATTGGGTTAAGCGCGCATGTTCCTAGCATAAACTTTTGCCAGCATACTGCTGAAAGAATAACTTCAAGGTACGGAGATGATTGTATTCAAGCATAAAATATCACGTGATAATCAGAGTTAAAGAGCAATACGAAGTCATTATGATTCTCGTCGCCACGAATTAATTCATTTTATCCAGGGTTCTAACACAATAAGTTAAATCATTCATTTGCATGAAGTGACCCAGGATGAAAATGTGAGCAAAACACTAACAAAATTACAGTAGCCCTAAGGAGTCCTTAATATTAGTAAATTTAATATTCACTCAAGAAAATAAATTACATAACAGCAATCTAAAATTCAGGAAGCTATACGCAACCTATATGCGTAGCTGCAATTGTGTCGAATACGGTATTCTAGTTCCTTTATCTGCTGCTTCTTGACTGGCGATATCCAGTGCCGTAAGTCAAACCATTAATTAGCATGCAATGCCGTACGATAAAGATGTTGAGGGGTTCATGGCAAGCAATAATCGTTCCCCAGACGATAATGAAGGCCTGAGATAGATCGCCACTAAATGGCCCACATTAGCTCACCTCCGGAATTCCCGACTTGAATTTAAGGATGGATATTTGGCTTAATTGCCTAAGCGGAATATCGTTAAATGCTGCCACGCGTTCTATTGCAGGTAATGCAGACCGAATCATCGTTTCGGTTGCATGCGGCGTTTGTTTTTAACGAGAAATGGCCATCAAGAGGTCACTCTCCTGAATTCTCGGCTTAATGCGCTTTCTCAGAATGGCCTTTCAGAATGAATGGTCATTAGAGACTATTTTGTAGATCGACGTCGTTAAGCCTAGAATTGTGGTATGATTTCGGTTGTATCAGAAAGCTTTTTTGATGCGTATATGGTTGTATTCTGCAAATGAATGGGTTTGTCGAAATATAATGGTTAAATGACTTTGATGAGCTATCGAAATTCTTGGATCAGTAGTTGAGTTGAACTTTTAATTACTACACATATCAACCATTGTATATAAGCATTAATTAAGAAAAAAATCGATTATTCTTGTATCAATATCAATGATATATCCATTGAAAGTTCCAAAATAGTAGTAATTTGATAAACTGACTTTGAAAAAAATTCTTTCTGTAATAACCGTCTTTGAGGACTAACTTATTAAATAGATATTGGCTTTACTGCTTGTTAATTATTATTAGTGTGATAATTAGATTTACTTAAAACTGCACTTTATTGAAAAATGAAAATATAAATTAATGGCATGAGTTCCTTAGGAATATACAAGTGTTTAAATTAAAGTATATGCGGAAGCGTAACAGAAAATCTTCTTGTGGAGTTTATATTCGAATCAATCTAATTTCTTCTAAGCTTGCCGCCTAGGCTTATTGAGTTGGATTATTGACTTTTTGGGCTGTAAGTTATGAGTATGAAAAGTATTCTTTTTAAAAATACACCTTATTTGACACGACTGAAAATATGAACTTGACGGAAACATTCGGCTAAAAATTATTGTAGATGCAAATGAAAAAGTGCACATTCTAAGAAATGAAATAAGTAAGGAAAATTTTATTTCAACATTAATATGAAAGAATTCTTTTACAATCATGATTTTAACAAGTAAAAAGCATGCGATTGAATATCATCAATATATTTTGATGCATAAATTTGATTTTTATCATATTAAAAAATTGTAACAAATTGTCCAATGACTAATTTGTAAAATATTATTAATAGGCATATATATTGTTTAATACTATCAATTTGATCTAAATGAAGTAAATAATTACATTTTATGTAATTTGAATCAAACAATGCATGTATGAATAATGAGTTCTAGATTTCTTCATTCTTTGCTCTGTGAGCCATATTTTGCAAAATATTTTTCATTAATATTTTAAATAAAAGTTGCTACATCAATCAGTCTTCTAAATCAATAATTAAAACTGACTGATTTATAAAATTATAGAATATTATTAGGAAAACGCGTTCTTTTAGCACTTTCAGTCCATCATCTTAAAGAAAATATTAATTTCAGGCCAATCAATACCCGGAGTTACTTCAAGGCTAATGATTATGTGATTTAATTAAAAATTTTAGAACGCATTACTCATGGCGAACCAGCTGGTCGCAAAGGTGGCTAGTTAAAAATAAAGAAAAATGTAGTGATAAAATGAAACCATCAGTATTAAAAAATATGATAGTCCGAACATTGTGGCCGTCATTTAATTTGAATGAAGCAACTTATTAAAGTGCTCTTTGTTTCTTGTTTATTATATTAATTTTCTTTCCAAAAAAGGGAGCATTTTCATATTAGAATTGTTAAAAAAATCCAGGGTCATTTTCAATTCAAATAGACAATTCTTCAATAATTCAAGACAATAGACAATAATTCAATACGAGTTGACTCACAATGAATATAACTATGGAAGCCGATGAAAATTAAAATAATTAATGCATTTCTGGATTTAAAATACGAATTGTTAACTCCAGAAATACGGAGATGTATTAATGATATTTTAGATTCGGGTAGCTGGCCTTTTTCAAGATAAATATCTTTACTTGGTATTACTAAAAATCCATTTTCTTTATTTCCCATAATCGCAAGTTGTCACCGATCATGATCACAAGTAACCTACTCGCCCTGAGGCAGACGGGTAAATCTAAATTACTGAACTGCCGTGGCAGCACTAGTTGGAACTAAGATTGGGTTGTAAGGGTGATAACCAGCCGGGACAACCTCTCCTGTAGGAAACGCTTACCGTCATCAATAAGAGATAGCTGACCCGACACCCTTTCTATATAATAGTTTGGAGAAAACCAACCATCATAATGGAAGATTCTGATTCTCCTATTTGAGCTGACTCCCCTCCCTCCACCCTCGAGGGAAATACTTTGCAAAGTGCACACAGAGAAAAAGTGTGGTAATCTTAAAAGAAACTCAAGATTTTGGCAAATCTTCCTTATTCAGATATTCCTGGGTTCGAAAAACACATTTGAAGAATTCCATTTGTCTGTTTGTGAATACGGTAATTAAAAAACAGTTTGAATAATTCGAATGAAATTGGATATATAGATTTAACACCAAATTTTTAGGTTTAATTTATGTTACATCTGTGTCAATAGTATCAAGTTTGCTACTGAATCCGTCAAAGGGATGGCCATTTTTCGTTCTGCACTTTCAAAAGGATGATAAAGCGATGCCTTAGAAATGGAATCTCTTGCATAACCGAAAATGGCTTGTGACCGTGTAATTTCAACTGTAGATCTGTGTAAAATATTAATTTCAATCAATGGAGAAAACGGTGCCCAAAAGGCATATTCGTTTTTCTGGAATTGTGTCTTAACAGCATCTCAGCGATTAATCACAAAAAAGATGATACATTAATAGGTTCCTTCGTAACCGTTATTCTCCGATGGTATACAATTAACAATATACAGTACTTACCGGTTTTCTTTACTGTAGTATATAACACAAAACTTACATTTTAGAAACTCAGAAAGTAAATATTTTTTAGTTGTAGCGTTCACATCTTTGGCTAAGTTTCCCGATTTTACCTGCAATAGACAGGGAATTCAACACCTTTATTAGAAAATATGCGAGAAAATTTAGAAAAGACCACTCCAATAGTTTTCTTATTTGAATCAGAGATCATCTATATTTTCGAATCATCTGTTTAGATTTTGATGCAAAAGTTTCTTAAAAGGAAACAATTATTTTTTAATTTGATATAAAATTTAACTTTTTCCGGAAAATTTGAAATTCACCTTCGAATAGGACAAAAATAAAATGAAAAATATTTTTACAAAGAAAACTAGTTGCTACTAACAAATTCAAAATTTAACTGACTGTAGTAAGAATTGAAAACAAAATGTAGAAATTAATACCAATCCACTTACTTATTAAGTGTTGAAATCTCAAACTAATCTCCTTATTTTACCTCAAAAGACGATTAAATATAGTATCCGCAGCTAATCAAGATTAATAGAAAGGGAATTAAAAAACTAATAACGTAATTTAAGGTTAGTTTCTTTTGCTCCGACGAATTGCAAACTACTTAACAAAAATGTTTTTCTTCACCTAATTCTTAACTGAAAACCATCCAAGCGAGGTACGAACCGTAGCCAGTTTAAAGTGAAAACAGCAAACGAAAAAATAATCGGTTGGACTTAATCATTAGAATTAAAACTTACAACCACAGCTATATATATCAACACCCGAGATGGAACATTCGAAGAAAAGGGAAAAAAAGAACAAAAGGGGGATGTGAAAGAAGAAAAGAACGCTCCTGCACCCCTCCCTCCCAAGAAAGTAATATTACTAATCTTCCTAACTAAGACCTTAATGCATTTTCGAAGTTGTCGTAGAGCCGTAAGCAAGTAAAACAGCAACAGCAAAACTCAAGTGTTTTCTCTAGGAGGGGGTAAAAGTTGGTGGAGCGTTCGAAAATTTTACACTTCATGTAGTCACAGACACCCCCGGCCCCATCACCCCTTGATAAGTCCCAGTGTTGTTCCAAGTTCGTTTTCTTAGGAGAAAGAGAATCGTATTTAAGTTCTTATTTTAAGAAGCCTTATTCGACAGACGAAGTAAGCGGCTTTGGAAAAAATTTAATTACAGTTAAGTGAGGGACCGTCCCCTAATTACAAATGTTCAGTACCTGGCCAAAAAAGAATGACGTTTTTTGACATTGTCATAGTAGTAAATGCTGTTTGCTTGATAGATGATATTGGTATTAAAATTTATCTAATTTTATATTAAAATGCATTCGGTTGATTTATCGACGTGCGATGAACTTTGTTTATTTGGCATTAGGATCAAAATTAATCAAATTGTGACGAATACTTGGTTAAAGAGAGACAGGCTAGCTGAAAAAATTGGATTAAATGGCAGGAAATATTAAATATAGTATGGTTTTAGATTTATGAATATTGTGTAAGAAGTAAAAAGAAGTCGTCGTGAAAAAGATTCTGACTAAACTGGAGCGATATTATCAGGTAGGCGAATAAAATCATCATCTCATACTCGTGCAGGTAAAACGTATTCTAAAAACTGATTGCTGAATGACAAAAGGCATCTTAAAATACTGAATTCTTCAGTTCATATAATGAAAAAGATTCTTCACGAATGTATTTGTTGACACGTCAAGGGCCCTTGAGAAGACAGAAACAACTTCATTTGGAAACGGATATTCGAGTTTTACTTGTGTACAAAAAGTGGAAGAAACAGTGGCAGTGGTAAAGCTGAATAGTTTTGTCGAAAAGCAAATACTTATTCTTACATGCGTCCACACACACAAACATCTCACGCACGCACGCGCACAGACACACACACTTGCGCAGTTAACTGATAAAAATAATTTCACTTGAAATAAATATATGTTCTTGAGTGCAAAAGTGAAATAAATACGAGCTGACACATAGTGATAGACAGAAACGATTTTATTTGTGCATAAATACCCTTGTATGACCAGCCTAAAAAAAGTGAAAGAAACGTAGATTAGAATATGGAAGAGGAGTAATTTTGCCTACGTTTAAAGGCTTATGCACAAAAAAGAATGAAAAGCAGAAAAGATAAACGATAAGAACAATTTCATTTGAATAAATGCGTGTTTTTGCGTACAAAGATGAAATCAATGTGGACTTAAACAGGGGTTAGAAAGAAACTACTTAATAAAAAATATCAGTGTATTATTAGAGTGCAAAATATGAAAGTCTGAATAAATAGCGGACAAAAATTCTGTTAGAACACAAAAGCTTCATAAACTTAGAAAAAAAAACATATTTCAAAGGTAGAATTAATTATATTATTATTGCAATTTGATTAAAACTTCCTTTAATTTCAGTTGTTTCATTTGGATTTTTCTCCTTCGTATTAAGGAAATACTTTTACTTTGGTTTCTATTTCTAAGAAAACTTGGTTTAGATGGATGATAAATTGGTCCTGCATCTTGTAACTCTGTTCCTGTAAAGTTCAATTTCAATAAATTCCCAAATTCATATTGAAAAGGGCTAATTAGATTTTCATTTTTCTCTATTTTTTTTTTTGTTTCTTTGTGCAAGTTTATTTACAGGTAAGAATTTTTTTTCTGCTACTGGTGTATAAAGTGATGGTGAAATCATGCTATAGACGAAATTGGTGGTAAAAAAAATCATGGTAGTTTTTGCTACAAATGACATTGCAGTTTTTACTACTAAAAGTTTTTAAATAATCATCCGATCTCCTTCTCTAATATTAAACGAATTAAGCCTGTATCAAAACATAATATACAATCGTTATATTTAATTATTTTACTTAATTAATGGCCTTCGGCGACCAGCTAATTTAAAAACATATTAATAATATAAATTTAGAAATTTCAACCATATTCATTCCTAAGGACAAATGACTTCTTTTAGACGATTGGCCATTACTGCTAACACAATACTCTCTGTAAAAACGTAAACAGAGGGCACAAATTTAATTATTTTCAACGCTTTCTTGTATACAGGTAGTTGATGCATTTATTTGAAAGATATATACCTCTAAGAAGTTATTCATTCAAGTTTTGAACGTAATAATCACAGATGAGAGAACATTTTTATTTTGTATGTCTCATTGAAATGATTAATTTTGAAGAGCTAAAAAACTGTATCATCAAAAAAAAAAAAAAACAACCGATGTAATAATACATTAGTATTAATTAAAAAAATACATTGCTGTAAAATCTTTTTCCGCTCTGATACTATATAAATACTATATAACATAAAAGAAGAAAACGCAGTGAACATAACTTAACCTCTTAACCTACAACTACGGCCATAGCTCGTAATACAATGATCGGTCCAAACGTAAATATTACTGGCATAGGCAGTAGTACGATGATCGAACTACAAGGATATTTTATTGATTTGTTTATATTTTAGTTATTGATAATAATTATTTTGTATATATACAACAATTATTGCATCAGGTTATAATTACCTGTCAAATATCCCACAAAATTAAAACAGTTGCGCTTTATGCACACTATTTACATTCCGTAAGAACCGTGGAATGGTTCAAAATCAGCTCTACTTTGTTAACACTTTTATTCAAATTTTGGGAACTTCAATCATAGGTTAAGTGGTTAATATGATCCCAGTCAGCGTTACCATTTTTATATCATAAAAATCATTTGGTTCAACCAAGTATGCAAACTCAAAGATATTGGTTTAGGATAATCGCTACATCTTTTAATTATATTATTTCTGAAGAGAGAACCAATAGATCATTTATTTTATTTTTTTTACAATATTTAATAATAGGCAGTAGTAAAATTTCTTACTTGGCTTGTAAGAAAGCATTTTGTTACAATCTTTTCCATATGCCATGGGACCCATATTCTTTTAATTTAATTAGAGCGATCTGGATTGGTTTAAAAAGATAGCAATTCTGTTAGAGGTGGATCAAAATTTGAGCAGTTATAAACAACAACTAACCAGAATTGGCATTATGAGAGAAAAATAGTTAAAATGTCATATCACATATTCTCCGACCCGCCCAAAAGCACGCGGATAAATAATCCTGCATGATCGAACCACCGCAACAGCAACACTGGCAAAAATCGCGGTTGACTCCTATGGAGCATCATAGATTATAGCATAAACCTTCTCGTGGGAAGTGCGTCCCGTCATCAGCGAGAAGAGCCAGATCCCCGCCTTTTCCTGTACCCTCCAAGGTGACAAGATCCAGTCGACATGCTGGAAGCATCTCATTCTCCTTTCGGGGTGCCCTTCCCGGGGGGGGGATAAATGGGTAAAAAATATTCCATTCGAGAATTAAAAATAAAATTGAAATGCTTAACAGATATGAAGGTTAACGTAAAGAGTCAACATCGCGCTGTGACATAGTTGCAGATTTCCCAGCCTTTTTTTAGTAAAATTTTAAAATTCGCTCGGTTTTTGTGATAAAGTACAAAATTTTGATGAGAGCTGAATGTGATAGAGAAAATCTTCCAAACATGCGCAGAAATTATCCGGGCTCTTGATATTTTGAAATTCAGTTCGCAGCATCATTTATTAAATTAGAAAAAAAAGCACAACTATGAACTATATATAAGGAAACTGTTAAAAAATAATTTTGCAAGTAAAAACAATAATATTTTACAACAGTTAATGGTTTTTCTTTGTTATTGTTTTCTCTTATATGAAGTGTAAAGAGAGCATTTGTAATTGTTAAACAATTTGTACTCGAGAGTTTGCCAATTTTTCATGTTTTAGACCTCCCTGAGTTCGATTTTAAGAAAGATTTTTGTTCGTTCGTCTGTTTGTAACAAAGATAACTTTAAAAAAACGTTAACCTAGACGGTTGAAATTTAGTATTCGTTTTTTACACCAAATTTGCAGCTGTTTTTTTTTCCAAATTTTGAACAAAATTTGTTCAGAGGATGTGCGACTGATTGAATATCAATTGACGCATTAGTTACAAAATGAAGAAAGCAAGACAGATAAAACTCTGAGTTTTGAAATATATCTTTTTAGAGTAGACACTTGTCAAATTTTGAGCCAAATCCAACTACAGGTTGACTCTGTCAGTCTACTTTTTGTTTTTTTACTTATGGCACTTTACAAGCCCGCTGACAGAAAGCTGTCAACGATTTAAGCCCAAAATAGCGTCCCTTGGTTTTTCTTTCGTGCCAACTAGGGCCAAGAGTGTGACTTAGCTACTTTATGCTTCACATTCGCTTGCACAACTCCTTTTTACGAGGAGGCACATTCACACTACTCACATATAGAACACAGAATAACAACCATACCCGAACCGGAGTTCGAACCCGGGATGCCTAGATCAAGGGGAAGACATACTATCCCTAATCCAAAACGCCGACAGTCTACTTTCTGAAACATATAAATGCGATAAATCAGAAACGTAGAAACTAAAATCGATCAAATTTTCTATGTGATTTTGTGACTAAAGGTGCAGTTTTGTGTCAAATTTTTATTTCAAACACAAATTCGGTTTTTGGATACTAGATACCAGAGATTAATTAGCCATAAAATTCTCTAAGGACAGCACGACAAATTCAGTAAAAATGCAAAATTCTAATCCAAGATTAATATTTCGTAATTATTATACATAGTGCTATGTTAGGCATTCCCTGGGATAACAAGAATGATATGAAAGAAAATTTTGGGGAGACCACTCCTATTGGTTATAAAATATTAATATTCACATTTTCATATCTCACTTAGCCGCATTAGCATTATATAAAAAATTTCGTTTCAGTTAAACTAGTAGCATTTCAAGAATATTTCACTAAATATGACATATAACACATTCTCTAGTATGTCATATTTATTAGAGAGTATGCTAGAAAATTTGGGGGGGAGGGAGTAATTATAAATCACGGAGAGTCCTAAGGAAAGAGTTTTTTTCCCTTTCTTTTCCCTTGAAAGAATGAATAAAATGTAGTTGATTTTACATAATTCAGTTGATTAATGTTATCAAAATTCTTAGCCGTTTATCGGCAAATATTAACCAAAAATTTAAATCTATTGTATGAAAGATATCTGATGTTATTTCTTTCTAGAATTCTGCTTTCAGGTTGCTATATATTTACATCAGGAATTTTTTTGTAAAGATCTGTATTTGTTAAATATGTCATAGTTTCTATCATTCCCTTCTCAAGAACTACCATAATGTTGGGAACTGAATACATTTTATGAGCTCCGAATAAATCTTCTCTTTTTACTGTGGTTTGAATAAACGCTCTTGCAAGAAAGATGAATTAAAATAGTTGTGAGTTTTAAATATACTTTAATCGATAATTTTTTATGCAATAATTTAATTTTCAGTGGTCTAATCGTTAGATTAAGATTTGATCTATAATTCTTTTCTTATGAGATAACATCTTGATTTATATATATAACACTATTTCTCTTAAATTATTTAAACACTTTATCATCTTTATTTGCCTTAATTAATTTTAGTCATTAACCAGTCTAAACCGGTTTCAAACAATCTTGAGTCTTTTCTCTCTCTCTCTCATTTATAATTTTTTCAAATTTTAATTTTTAATTTTTATAGCTGGCAAACAGAACTTTGGAAATCAACCAATTTTCAGATTTAAAAAAAATCGTTTTTCAAAATATCAACGCAAGCATAAACAGATAGTCTCGTGATTGTTACAAACCGGTTTAAACTGGTTAATGACTTAAATTAATTAAATCCATACATAAGAATTCTGAGAATGAATCAGTTGGAAATCAAGTTGTAACTTTAGTTGGTGGTCAATAGCCAAATGTAAAAACATTCTGCATTTTTTTTCTAATAATCATAAAAGCTGAAAATGGATGCCTCAAAAGAGATAAATCGTCATTTTGTTGCCTACGCATTTTAGGGCTTCACAAATCTAAAGCACAAACAGCATCATGTTTTCATATGATAATAAGAAACCCTTGTATTGTAAGTGTTAACATTATGTAATAATTATAGTTTTTACTGACTTATACAATCAGTTATAACTCCCGGTTAGGATAATATCTGCACAGAATAGGTTCTCCTTTGGTTTCCTTTCTGGCTTAAACTCAAACGCGTAATCTAGGTCAGTTTGAGAGTTTACTAAAAAAAATTAAAAAGTGATTAAAGCACATGAATGAATAGTTTGAAGAATCAATGAAGTTAAATTTTTATCATATAAAAGAACTATAGATTTTTATAACAGGATCCTTATCAAATTTAATTAAAAAATTATTTGAATTAAAGTAAAATTTTTGGAAATGAAATCAATATGATTTTTAAAAAAATGTTGTCGAATTTAAATCATTTAAGTAAGGCTATATTTTCGGAATGAATATTCGAATTTTTTGCTTAGCATTAATTTGCACAGTATTTCGTTGATTTTGTTTAAACTTTGCTTGGTTTTTATAAACATTCCGTATTTTTTTAAATAAAGTATTAAAAACAATTTAATAAAGTTCAGAAGAAACATATTCTTATTTTGAAACAACACGGAGCACAGGGTGCAGGAATCCTAGCCTAGGAATAGCGCATCTTTACAGTGATTTTGGCCTTCCCGGTTCGAGTCTTAGTTCGGGCACGGTTGTTGCTCATCCTCTGTTCTATCTATGACATGTGTAAAAGAACCTCTCCACCCTCTTGTAAAAAGGGGTTGTGCAAGCGAATGTGTGATTGTAATCATCATATGAGATAAAATCAGACCTCTGCCCTCGGATGTTCTTTTATCTCACACGGCACAACTCTTTCCCTGATCTCTTGTCTTAGTTTGAATTGGTGTTTAATCCAAGAGGGATAAGCAACAACACTTGAATAAAATTTAATAAAGATCGGACGAAAGTATTATATCTATATTCAGGAAAATACGTACAAATATTGATCTTTATGTGTACAGAAAATATTTGATTGTATTCGTAAGAATTTCACAATTAAATTTCCAGTTTTGATCTTGAAATGGGGATATTTTCACAAGACTAGAATGGGTTAACACATTGCGGATTTTATTTTGTGAATGGTCCCCGATGTAATGAGATATTTTACAATTAAAGCCACATGAAATATTCATATTTTCGTTAAATATTCACTACCATTCCATCTCATACTGATAAATAGCTCATCTCTGTAAAAATGGAAAAGTGCAAAAATGGAAAAAAGAGGTTTAAAAATATAAAGGAAGAACGAAACCCTAAAAATAAAAAAAAGTTCTAACTTCGGAGAGAATTTGTCCCCCCCCCCCTTAAAAAAAAATTAAATTTCTGCTAAAATAACTACCCAATGAGACTTTTTGCAGAATGTCGTCATTAGTGGTTCTTTCCTTTCATGCGTACGATAATCGGCTGGTGTGTGGAAGCTACACCAGGTGTCGCTCTTTTCGAGTTGCCTTAAAGGCATTTCCTTCTCGGGCGAGGGAAAAGTTTTGACGCTTTTTCGCGAGGTATCTGGCAACAAATGTTTCGATTTACTTTTCGATTACGAGGGACATTTTTGACTTCGCCTTTTGTGGAATCTTTTTTCAAACTTATTTGAGTCTTTTAATTTCAATAAAATGGCTAAAACTTGTATGATAGGGAAATTGGGAGTGTATTTTTTTCGGATGTAAGAAAATTAAATTTAATCGCAGATCTGACATTGTCAGAAGCAATGTGAGCTGGAATTAAATTTATATAAAGCAAGGGAGTTTAATAAGTGACTAGACGCTTTTGAGACCTTCTGGTTTTTTTAGAATATTGATAAATTTTAATTTTTTAAGTATAACTTGATGTTCATGGTTTTCAAGTCAATGAAAGTTGTGTCTCCAAAGCTCTCTAGTATATTCACAAACAAATTTTTCAAGCCAGTGAACATGATTTTACATGATATTAGTGACAATAGTTACAAAATATAAATTTTTGCCCTGAATTCGGTATTCTATTGTATCTATTAGGTTGGTGCGTATGAAATGTCGGATTCTTAAGTGATTGTATAAAACTGCATATCTTTCTTCAAAAGCTGTTTATTCAATCAAAGTATGCTCCATTCGCTTCAATACACTTCTCCCAACGAGATTTTAAAGCGTAGATGCCTGTTTTAAAAAAATTTTGGTCTTTAGTATTAATAAACTCTGATATCGAGTTTTTTAGACTGTCTTCATTTTCATAGTGTTTGCCCCTTAAAAACAGCTCTAAATGCTTGAAAAAATAAAAATCGGTCGGCGAGAGATCCGATGAATATGGTGGATGCTGCAAAACTTCATATTCCAGTTCGTTCCAGCTTATTTCGCTCTGTCAGTGCGTGCGGTACCCACTTGTCCATCTTCTTAACCTTGCCAATCTCAGAAAGGTGTCTCAATATCGTTGTATGGTCAACTTTCATCCTGATAGCAAGTTCCCTCGTGGATACGGCTGGATCCGCTTCCACTAGAGCCTTCAGGTCATCATTCTTCACAGACGTTTTGGGTCTTCCGCGCGGCTCATTTTGCAGTGAAAAATCGCCAGTCCGAAATTTTTCGAACCAACGCTGCACTTTCCGATCGTTAACCGTATTCTCCCCAAACGCTTGGTTTATGTTGCGTGCAGCTTTTGCAGCACTATTACCAAGTTTGTACTCATATAAGAAAATGACGCGAATGTCGGCAGAATTCATATCGGCAATAAACTCAAAAGAAATAACAAAAGGGAAGACCTTCGAGAAAACCTATTTTGCTGAAATGAGTCTCTGGCAATGGACTAATATTGACTATGAATGAGGTTATGCCAAAGACAAAAGTATAACGAAAACAGGGAGACAAACGTCCGCATGTAAAGAGAATCCGACATTTCATACGCACCAACCTAATATCTTGTCATTCTTGGCGATTAATCTATGGGATAATAATACTATCCAAAATTCAAATTTTTCATTTTAATCACGTTTTTCTCAACCGATTGAAACAAATTTTTTTCTTAAAACTGCACTTGTAGTCACAAAATGCCATAGTGAATTTGATATATTTTAGTAGTTGCGTTTTTGAATGATAGCCTTTTACAATTTTTTGAAATTATAGATCAATATATAACCAACCCATAGTTGGACTGGGGTCAAAATTCGACAGGTGTCCACTGTATAGATGTTAAATATCTGTATTAAATTTTATTACCTTGGTTTTATAGGGGTTTCTTGCTGTAAAAATTAAGTAATGCTTCTGAGATTTTTCTCGAATACGAGAGAGGAGCGTTTTTCTAAAGCTTTCACATATACTCCAATAAAATTATTATCCCACAAAATGCCTCCCTCCCTCCTCCAAATGCCTCCTCCTATAGCATTTGGCATACAAAAGATGCGAAATATTAATTTTTGTCGTAAATTTAGGATTTTCACTGAATCTATTGTGTCATCATTGGCGATTCATTCCTGACATGCTGTTAATAGTATTCAAAAAATGAATTTGTGTTTTATATGCGTGTTGACACATCTAAAACAATCATCTACATTTTTAATTGAAACAAAATAATGTGACACAAAACTACACTTGTAATGGCAAAATATCATACCAAATTCTATATATTTAAGTCATTGCCTTTTTAAGTTATCGCTCTTGCATGTCTATGTTGAGATGTTGAAAAATATGTCAAAATCAAAGCAATAAAATGCCTAAAATTATGCAAATGTACTGACGATATGAAGTGCTATCGCAATGATCTATCGTAGCAGCAGCATATCCGATCCCATTATAAGCAGAACAAAAGACTTAAATGATTGTTGCCCTGCGACAAAATAATTAACTTTTAGAGCGCAAAGAAATGGTTTTTATTCGTTAATGACACAATCATTAGCCTTTTGTCATCGCGTAAAAAATTAGACCTGTTAAAAGCAATTTACGGGTTTCCCATAACAAATGCGTTTTTAATCGTGCAAAAATCATTTAGCCAAACATTTGCACAAATGAGAAACAATAGAAAAGTTAATATTGGCTGATTCTTTCTAGAAAACAAATATGGAATTGCTTTTTTTTCCCGTATGTCAAATTTCCGGAACATCCATAAACAGATAAAGTATTTGGAGTGTAATGATATTTGCCATTTTCTCCGCTTTCTTTTTGCTTTGTCTTTAAGATTGTTGAATGGAAAGTAATGTAATGGAGTTGAACGCTGTGAAATTTAAAAAAAAACTTAGCATGAAAACGCTGTAGTTACTGCTCTGAATTTTATTGTAATGTTATTTTGAAGCATTTATTATAGAAAAAAAATAATAATGAGAATGTATTTACAAAATCAGATTTTATGAAAAACACTGAATTATCTTGGATTTAATGTAAAACACACCACTTAAGGATCATAAATTTTATAGCATAATGATAATTATCTGTAATTTATGCAGTTTCAACGCTTTTAGTCTCATAATAAGGAGAAGAGAATCACAAATATTGTAATGGGTGTAGAATGGATGCCAGGTCGATGATCAATTTCAACTTCAGAAATAATCTTGCAGGTAAAACTGAGAGTCCTAGAAAATACATGAATTATGGTTATATATCAATTAAAAGCCAGTTTCAGGGACCCTTCTAGATTTTTTAATGGGAAAAACGTATATAAAATGAAAGTCTATGTTAATCAAATGAGTTATCCCTTCGTAACCCTGTTTATGGATATAGCTTTCTAGTGTCAATCTGAGCACTATTGTGCTGTACAGATGCTTAATTAACTATTTCCTGAAGTAACTGATTTCTGCAATTACTGTCTTTGTGTACGTTTCGAATGTGTTTTACTATTTTTGATATTATTTTTATGGAGGAAGGTGCCACTATATGTTATTATTTTTGCACTTTTCATCGTATACCCAAGCGGGTAGATTTACCATTATAATAAATTCTGTTGCCAAAATCTCTCTGTGAATGCATGACAACTATTGCGAAAAGCTAAATAATAGACAACAATGCTTTATTCCAGTTATACTTTGGAAAACACGAATGAAACATAATTGTTAAAATTATCAACAGTGGCTGACAACAGTTGATTATTATTATAGCAGCTTTAACAAAAGCACTAAAGCTTTGTAAATAATCTAACTCTTGGAATAGCACCTCAGAGAAGTATTGACTCTCCTCAGCATCTCTGTTTATATAATTTTACGGTCTAGCGTAATATTATTCAGAATTCTCCAGATAACTTTCCAGGGCTTGGTTTCTGTTAGGAGTCAGGCCCAAATTGCATGGCAACTTTTAACTCCAAGGTGCCATATTTTCATTTATTATACCATATTTTTAATTACGTACTCTAAATTAAAATGTTAGATTGAATCCTTTATAAATATTCAAGAATATAAATTTCATTAAAGTAAACGTGCCAACTATATAATTTCCAAAAGAATTCATAAAGCCTCCCATGTATTATTTTAAAATATTGACCCTCAAATATCGTATTGGTAGGTAGTACATAGCTGATATATAAAAGATTTACACCTTGATTGTTTTCAGATTCTTCAGTCAATGCTATTAAAATGCTACACGATGAAATCCTATTACGATTAATTCTAATGAACGATAAAGTTTCTGACTTTAGAGACATTGAAGGAGTTATTCAATAAATTTATTTCCTTTGTAATTGAGGAATTAAGCAGACACCACCAATCTTGTACCCATTATAGTGTCGTGCCCATACATGATAACTAATTCTGTGAGGTTTGAAAAATGCTACTTGAATTATTTTATTTGATCTCCAAGTATTTCTGAAGATGCCAGCAGTCATAAACCCGAAAATACAACCTATTGTACATGATAATTTGGAGAGGTTTGGAAAATACAACAATATTTTGTTTGTGCCTCAAATATTTTTGCAGATATTACGAATTTTCTACCTAAGATAGACAGAATCATGCTATACATAATATTTTAAGAAATTTGGAAAATCTTTCTTGATTTTTTTCATCTGTGGCCCAGGTTTCTTTGCGTGTCACTAAAATTGTACGTCATACTGTATTATATGAACTCATTATAAAGTTCCTGCTTAAAAAGATTATTTTGAAAAAAGAATAAGAAAGTATAGTCCCTGGAACTCTAGATACTTCTTTCACAAAAGGCAGATCTGGGTCATGCCAGATTTTAGTGCTTTAGATTAGATAAATTCAGTGATTTTTAGGAAATAATATGAATATTTTAGGTGAAATGAAAGATAATATTTGTTAGATTATGGGAAAAATAATAAAATAATATAAAGAATTTTTTTATAAAGAATAAAAACATTATTACGTTACGCCATACAATCTATAATAAATTCCCACAAACGATAGATTCATTGTATTCATTGGAAACTAAATAACAATTGAATGCTGAAAATAAATACAATAAAAATAAACATAGCTCTAATCTTTTAAAGTTACAGAATTTTGAATTGTTTGCAGATTTTTGTGTTTAAAAAAAGTCCTACTGATGAATAAACAGAAAAAAATATGAAATCTTTTATATTCCCTCTAATAAAAAAAGAGAGAGAGAGAGAGAACTGAAAAAAAAAATCTGTTACTCATTCTTCAAATAAGTATAAATTCAAATAAGTATTTATTACTTTAGACATGAAAACAAACCTAAGTGTACAAAAAAAATGAAATTGCAAATTCACTCGTTGAAGTAAAAGAAATGAAGCAGAAGTAGAAGCACACTTTAATTGATTTCCTTCGTTGCTGAGGAACCGTTTCTCTCTTTAATCTCGGAACGGAGTTTTTACGCACCCCCCCCCTCCAATTCCACATTACGAATATCAAAAACCGAAATGACTTGGTCGATAGCATTCGAAAAAATGGCTGGTGGGAAGGGCTGATGAAAAGCGCAAATGCAATTTCCTCACCAAAATCAAAATAACCTTCTTCTGCGGTGGCAACGGCGATTCTGTTAATTTCGAACGAAAACCCTTTTGCTTTTTTGGAGGGGGAATGGGCTGGAGGGGGATGCGATGCCACCGTGAAATTGATAAATGTTATCCCGATGAAAAATCACTAAACTCGATGTATAGGTAGCTCTGCACAAAGCCAGTACAATCAGGCGGTTTACAATAATGAGATATTAATGGACTCCCGGTTGAAAAGGGTGCAAAGAGGTGACGAAGGGGGAGGTGCACCTCTTTCACCTCTTTTGTGCTTGATGGATGAGAAGAGGGCCGATCTCCTGTCAGTTCTTCTGCTGCAAGTTTGCCGGTAGTTGAGCAGTTTGAAGACAGGAAGAGATCTCCGGAAAGTTTTGCTTGTAGTGCAATTACGTAAACAAAGTGAAGTGCCGAATAAATTAGCATTGGGTCCCGGTATGTAGAATGCCGAAAAATTGTTAATTATTAATGTTAAAGTTTATGTACAAACTGGATACTGCGGAAGATATAAAAAAAAATGTTTAGAATGTTTAGGTTTTCCATAAAACATTTTTTATGTTTGTTTTCATAAAAAAAATAGGCATTTAGTGCTTTTACCGTTCTTTGAAAAGGAAGAAGATAAGAAATCTCAAGAAAATTTGACTTGTAGTGCAATTATGTATACTTGCGAAATGCCGAATAATTTCATAGATTATACCAATATGTAAAATATCAGAAAATATTAGTTATGTACGTCAGAAATTGAGTACAAATTGGATATGAGAGTATAATTAAAAATATTTTTCAAATAATAAGTGTTCCATAAAGCTTTTTGTTTCAATTTTTTTTGCTAGAAAATTATGCAGTTTGGGCTTTTACTGTGCTCTAATCAGTTTTAAGATATTAAGAAATCTGAAGAAAATTTGGCTTGTGGTTCAGTTATGTAAACTAGTGATGTGCCAAATAATTTCATAGACTATAATAATATGTCGAATATTTAAAGATATTATTTATGTTTATTCAAAAATTGAGTACAAACTGGATACTGAGAAAGAATTTTTTTTTTTTTTTTTGAAAAAATTGTTTTCAAATTTTAGATGTTTTATTTTTTTCTGCTTTTTGGCTAGAAAGAAACAGGCCTTTTGTGTTTTTATTTGGTTTTAAGCAACTTGAAGGTAAAAAGAAATCACAAAAAAATTCTCCAGGTGCAATTATGTAAACTAGTGAAGTGCCAAATAATTTCATACATAATACCAATAAGCAGAATGTCTAAAATATTATCATGTTTTGTCGAAAACTGAGTACATACAGGATATTGAAAGAGAGATGTTTTTATTGTTTTACAGGGTGCCCTGGAGAAACTTACTTATTTGAAAAGTCAATAAAAAAAGTACTTCAGTTATTGTTTTGATTCTTTTTTTACTTGAGAATACAATATCCCATTTTTTTCATACAGTTTTGAAAATGATATCTTTTAAATAGCGACCCACATTGCGCATACACTGATTAAGCCTATTTTTGAAGTTCGTGTCCACTCTTTGCAGCATATTAATCGGTATGTTGACAATGGCTTCACGAATGTTGTTCTTGAGGTGAGCTATGGTTCATGGTCGACCGACATAAACTAAGGATTTCAAAGTGAGCCTCTTCACTGAAAAAAACGATCACGTCTTCAGGCAGATTGTCAAGCAGCATTTCACATGCATTTTGATGGGCAATAAAATCGCTTTCAGTTAATTCTGGCAAACAGCCAATTTATAGGGAGGAAATTGAAGATCTTCATGAAGAAATCGCCGAAGAGTGGTGTCAGAAATTCCCAGAGCAACTGCGTGGTTGCGAACCGAAAGCAGAACTGACTGCCTCACTCTTTCGGAATTCTCCAGAGTTCTGGTGACCCATTGATGTCTATTTTAGTGACACTTGCAAAATGAGTTAACCCTCGACAGAATCGAATTACGGCCAGAAATAGATCTGTGAGGAGGAATTTTAATGCGAGCGCGGAAGGCACGTTGCGTAGCAACAAGTGAGTTACCGTTAGAAAAGAAGCTCTGGACGGCGAAGGCCCGCTGTTCTCTAGATCAGATAATGATGGCAACTGAATAGAGGAAGAAACAAACTTGGAGACTTTTCCCTCCGGTAGCACCTATCACCCTTCTACCCACCCAGCTCACCGCTCGTGAGTTTTTTGAAATAAGTAAGTTTCTCGGGCTTACCCTGTATAATTACACTCTTTTAGAAACAAACTAGGTACAAACTGAAACAAAGTGATTGAGAAACTGTTTTCTAATTAGAGGTATTTCATAAAATTATTTTTTAACTTCTTTGCTAGTCATTTTGTGTAGAATATGTGTTATAACTTCGTAAAAGCATTTTTTATAGAAAAGAATTGGCATTTTTGTGGACAAAATAGGCATTTAGTTTTTTTATTTTGCTTTAAACAGTCTAAAAATAGGAATTCTCATGCCAATTTCGCTTATGGTGCAAGTGCATAAACTAGTGATGTGCGAAATAACTTCGCAACTTATACAAATTTATAGAATGTCAAAAAATATTAATTAGGTACGTAAAAAATTGTACTCAAGCTGAATACTGTGGCAGAAAATTTTTAAACATTGTTTTCGAATTAAAGATGTTCCATATAACTTTTTTTCTTCTATTTGTCTATTAGAAAGATAAGTATTTTGAATCTTTACTGTGATTTAAGCAGCTAGAAATGGCAGAAAAAATTTCAACTTGTAGTGCAATAATAGAAGTACCAAATAGTTTCACAGATTATACCAATATGTTGAACACGAAAAACATTAGTTATGTACGTCGAACACTGAGTGGAGACTGGGTGTTGAGGATGCACAGAATCGGTTCAATCTTCTGCTATCCATTAAAGCATGAGAAACCATTCAGAACATATAACACTAGAAAATGCTTAAAAAATAATCACACGCCGACATGATAAAGTTTACCTGCTGATAGCCAATAAATAATTATTATAATTTAGCTCTTGTTTAATTTTTTCATTTATTTTCTCTCTCTCTTCTCTTCTTCCTCCTTACTTAAATTATTAGCAAAGCATCTGTTAATAGACTAAATGTTATTTATGTTCAATAACAAGGCTCAACATAAGTTTGTCTGAGCCTAGGCACTTTCAAATAACCTCCACATCATTGGCAATGGGTTCTGAGGCAGCGAAATTTTAAAATATTGTTTTCGAATTATGAATAATCCATTATTTTTCCTTTGTTTGAAAAATTATGCATTGTTGTGAGTGAAGTGGCGGAACTTCATAGGTCTCCGGAGTGTTTTGCTTGTACTTCACTTGTATAAACAAGTGTCACTGAATAAATTAAAAGAGGATGAGAAAAATATTAGCTTTGCAAGTTAAATATTGAATAAAAGTTGGCAGTAAGAAAGATAATTAAAAAGATTTCCAAATCTAGATATTCTATAGACATTTTAAATGTCTTTACTTTTTCGAAAAAAATATGCATTTCGTGTTTTTGATATGAATTAAGCGTTTGGAGGGAAAGGTCCCAATTTAATTTTACTTGTGATGTAATTACACAAATAAGTGAATTATATAATACATGTGCAGAAGACATTAATATATATAACTCCAATATATGTCATAAACTATGAATAAAGACTGAGTTCTGAGATACAGATTTTTCAAAATTGTTAACAAAGGTGGTTTTTTTTAATAAAAAGTCTTTTTTTTTTGTTTAATGAAAATATTGCCTTTGTATTTCTAATGTGAAATATAAAAACTAAATACAAGAAAAAAAATTGGTGAAGTTTTGCGTCAAAATCGATTTTATAAACAAATAAAGAGTATAATAATTTCGCATTCAATACCAACCAATATTCAGATTGTCGTAAATTATTAGGTATTTTTTATAAATTTTGAATAAAATCTCCATACAGAGAAGGAAATTGAAAAAAAGGGTTATAAATGCTTTATAAATTTTTTTTTATTTGATTACTTAAAAATATGTATTTTGTATTTTTGTTGTGAGTTAAGTAGTTTTAAAACAGGAAAAAAATCAATAAAGTTTTGCTCGTGATGCTATTATGTAAGCAAGTAAAATAGCGAGAATATTAGCAGTGTGTAACATAGGGCTTTAAAAAAGTTTTAGTGAGTTACAGGATTAGACGGCAGAAAAATTTTAATAATTAAAAATAAAAACGATCTTCGCACTATTTTATGTTTTTGTCAAAAGATATTTTTTCTCTTCTGGATCGTGGCAACATAAAAATAACAAGGGCCAAACTATATGTCACATTTAATTTTATAGCGTCATGCATTTTTGAATTGTTACTAAACACATAAATGGACAGTAATATCTCGCTGCATAAATTTAGTCAAAATCTTTTCGTTTTAGGAAAAAAAAATATACAAAATTTGGTTCGATTAGTTTTCTGAGTTTTTGAATTATTATGTTCAAAATTAGACGGACAGATATATAGAATACAAAAATGTTTATAGAACCAACAGTACTTTAAAAGGAGTTTGAATTATCCTATTTTTAGACAGACAGACCAATATATACAATTCAAAAAATATATTTTATCGAATCCATTGAAGTTCAAAAATCCAATTGCATTAGAGTTTCGCGGTCATATTTTATGATTTTTAAATAACTCTTGATGCTTTTCGAGTGAAATTATAAATATATTTATTGTTGAAGATAAATTCGGAAAAAATACTGCTGATGATGCATGTTATCCATGTATAAACCATGTATCAAAGCATGAATTATCTATTCTCTTTCATGATTTGGATTGCTTTCAAACAACGTCAAACAAAACACAAATTTTAAACGTGTTTATCCTACAATTGTCCCTTTTAATCAATGTTTCCTTTACCATCTAAATGCCAACTTTTTAAAATCATGGTTTATATGCAATGTTTGCAAACTAGCTAGGATATTTTGAAGCCGAAATTGTTATTTATATGCTACTCTGTAATAACTTAAAATAACTGAAACATCTTAATAAGTGTTCGAAATAAATACGCTGCTCCCCTCGGAAGCAGGGAAATAAACCGACTACCATTTTAATGAGGGTAAAAGCACTTGGTTTATTTATTGATTTTATTGGATTTAGTGGCGCAAAAATCATTTCTGATTATCCAACCCCAACCGTAAGATATAATCAAACATATAGTTCTTAAAAAATGTTTGGTCGTATTTTGAAAGGCTTTTTAAAAATCTTGTTACATGTTACATATAGTCTAATTTCTAATATGCATAAAAATCTGTTATATAAGCTTTGAAGCATTGAAAAATGAATGATATTCATATAAGATAGAAGAAACCAATAATTTTCCCTTTTTCGTGGAACCCAAGGAGGGCACTTAGTAATTTAGGATAATATGCTTCTGGTATGATGGTTGGATCTCGTCAACCCGATAGGTACAATAAAGTTGGAGGATCTGATTTCCCCCCTCCCATCGATGACAGAACGTACAACCTACGGGGAAGGTTGTACCTTGACCGGTGATGGACTTTAGGACTTAACCACAGTTCCCGCTAGTATTGCTGTAGCGGCAGTCCGATCATTCAGTATTTATTTCTGAGTGCCATCGAGCGGACAGTCGGTAATATGGCTTTCCTTTCCATGTAGAGGATGTATAGTATTCCTCAAAAAATTCGAACTAAAAATTTTGACTAATCTCAGCATTTTAGACTTTCCTGAGTTCAAAAAACACATTTTTGGAAAATGTTCATTTGTCCATCGGTTTGTGACAAAGAAAACTTAAAAACACTTTGAGCTAGATAAATGAAATTCGATATATTGCCTTTACACCAAATTTATAAATTTCCATCAAATTTTGAGCAAAATCAATTCAGTGGAAGTCTGTACACCCGTTTTTCAAGTAAAAGCTAAAACGATAATTTCAAAATGAAGAGAGCTAAATAGGTAAAATTGGATGCTTCTATAGTGTAAATATCTGGCAAATCTGATCAGAAAACTGTAAACTCAATAATTCAAAAACTCAGTGACTGTAATGTAACAGATTTGGTATGTGATTATGTGACAAGTCAGTTTTGTATCAATTTTTTTTTGTTTCAATCAGTTGAGAAAAACGTATTTAAGACACAAATTCGATTTTCAGATACAATTAGTATATATTAGGTATTAATTGCCAAATAACTCGCCAAGCACATCATAATAGATTTCAAAACAATTACATGCCAAAAGTTAATATTTCGTAACTATTATACGCCATTGGTATGCAAGAGGTTTTCTGGCATGATAAATTCAATTGAGATTGCCCGAGAAAGTTTTGCGGTGACCACTCCACTTGGTTCTGATTTAACACAAACAAGATTTCCTAAACCAAATCACATCCATTTATATCTTAAAATGGCAAGCTGAGCTTTCCAAATGGCAGCCACAAATGCCTCAAACGACAGAAAGATAGATTTTTAATTTCCCCTTCAAAACGATGCGATTCTAGATCTTTGATCAAATATCCTTTCATCAAAATATCTCATTAGCCATCACCGACCATGCGGTTCCTTTTCAAAATTTTACCGAAACACATTTGAACCAATCATCCTCTTTGTTCTAAAGAGAGCTCGGCAAATGGCGTTGCTTTTAATGACGCATGGGGGCGGAGAAATTTCATTTCGGAGGCTTTTGGCATTCGGAAAATTGCCATTATTGAAGGGGCGCCGATGATTGCCATTACTGGAGAGATATTGGCAACTTTTGACTCGCATGCTGTTGATTTTCTGCTTTCGCGGAAATGATTGGAAGGGGTGCTTCTCTGCCTTAATGCGTTTTTGTCTGTAATGCGTATTTTTCTCTTTAGTTCTCGTTTTCTAAAAAATGGAATCACTCGGTGATATTTCCTTTTTTTTTTCGGATAATTACTTTTTCTTTGAGTGGCTAATTTTTTCTATATATTGAGAACATATCAGATATTTTTAATATTAATTTATTAAATGTAGTTAAAGATCTAGACTGAAATGAAATCTTATACTTATTTTAAATTTCTTTTAACCAGTAGGCAGTAAAGATTTAAGCTGATATACACATTGAATTGTGCAGTTTATTATTCTTATCTATTGGGTTGTTCGGAAAGTCATTTCGTATTTTTTTGTCAAAATGAAAAGAAATTTTCGTTTAATGAATAAATTATTTATTAAATTATAAAATTGCCATTCTGGTCTAATACCTTTTGCCATATTTTTGGTAGTAACATGATTACACGCTCATAAAAGTTTTGGTCTTTGCTGTAAAAAAAAACTGATCGAGGTGATTTTTGGCCTCCTCATTTGAAGGAAAAATTTTGCAAATCAGTTCTGATACTGATGTACTTACTGTTAACACATCTTCTCCACACATATTGGCTAATTTATTTCTGGCTTGAACAGCATTTTTACCTTTTATAGCAAAAAAGAAAAAAATGACGAAAATGCTGTTTATTGCTCTCCATATTTAAAAGGGCACCATCCAAAAACTACTGTGAAGAATCAGCTGCACTTTTTCACACTCAAGCCTTGCTATATCAGCTCTTAAAACATAAAATGATTTTGCGGTTTAAGTATGAAATTGGGTGCGAAAAATGCAATTAAATCCTTTGTCAGGAAAAAACAAAATTACTTTCCGAACAACCTAATAATTACTTATCATATTACTGTTATCTATTAATCATATAATCGATATATTACAGTTCTGAAAAAAATTCTTATCCTAAGATAAGGTTTTAGTGAAAGTAATAAGGGTGGTCTTCCTGAAAAATCTCCGCAATTAAAGGCATATTCTTCTCCTCCCACTTAAAGTTATGGATATTAGATAAGGCCGCAAATGGCTTGTACAACATAAGCGAACATTAATTACTAAATGTATAGATAAATGTATAGCGTGAATCTAAAAGTTTTACCGAATCTCTCGCGGAAATATTATTTTTAATGTTTTTTTAGTTAAGGTAACTAAAATTTTAGTCAAAATTATAGTTGTAGTCACAAGATGATATACCTAATGTCATTAAGTTATTGCATTTATGAATTATTATGTTTAAATGCGTACGAAGTACAGTTAATCGTACAGTCACCCCTTTAATAGATTTGGATCAAAATTTGATATGAATCTGCTTTTTAGGTCCTAAGCCAGTGTAACAAATTTTATTAACCTACCTCTGCGTTTTAAAGTTTGGTGTATATATACAGCTACTTATACAGACAGACAGACAGATTTTTTGAGAAGGGAATTCGTTCAAAATCGTCAGAAATCTATAAATTTGATAATTAGTCCATGAAGTTAGTTCATTCATCTAACTCGGAGCATTTTTGAGTTATTGTGTTCTCAGACAAATCCGCTGTAATGCCGAAAATATATTTGTCTGGCCCAGGGTGATCCTAAGCATAACAATGCGCCAAAATCAGTGGCTAGAATTTTTTTTCAACAATTATAATACTTTATCTATACTTCGTTATAAGAGAAATAAAAAACTGATGTATGGTTTCCAACTTTTCCTCAAAAAATAGTGCTCAATTCTTGTTAGGTATCTTAACATCCAGTATATTAGGAATGAAAATTCTACCACTACTTCACAATAATCTGCTCTTGTGCTGATTTTCTTGACTCGCTATGGTTCATTGGTAAGGTATCAGTTTAGGAAATGAAGCTCGCAGTTCGATTCCCTAAAAGAATTGTTGTGTTCATTAAGCAGACCCATATGAATGCGATGTCGAAGAACAAACATCCATCCATCGTTTGGTTTGGTCGGAAGAAAGAGATATTGGTTGGTGAATCGATCCCTCGGTTTGCTTTTCGTTCAGACAACTAGAAAGAACCGATTCAGAATTACGTCGTTCATTCCAAAAAGTAGCCGTTTGCAATTTCAAAATGTGATATTAATTAAATTACACAAAATGAAATATTGATTTATATAAACTGTTTATTTAGAAAAATTTATTTTGTTAATCAGAATCTCTCATTTTGATTTTAACTACATGCTTCTGAAAGCAATGTGTTAAAATGGTAAAGTAATATGAATTGAAATGCGAATATTACTGCAAAAGACGAATTACCGATTTGAAGGATGGTTTATAACGTATGAACTCGAAGTTAGCCTACGGACATAGCAAATGATAAAAATATTTATGTGGCAGTGAATATACCTAGAAAGTAACTTAACACCACATCACATTTCCGTTTCCAAGGATCGTATAACTCCTTTCTAGTATGTTATAGATGTAGGTGGAATTTATTTTTAAAAATTACACTGCAATCAATTTCAAAGAAACAAACAAATGACAAAATACAAAAACATATAGCATAACAGAAATGATAAAAACTAGAACGAAGAACGTCTAGAGTACAATAAAATGCAGTGTGTATTAAGTGATACCCTGCCAAATTGATAAGGTTAATTTAACTGTAACAGTTCTCCATGATCAATTAGGAATCTAATCATATTTATGATTATTTTTTTGGAAGATGAATTACTAAGGACTCTTTTATACTAAAAGCTGTCTAGAAAAGAAGAGGGATTTTAGAGGTGCCATGAAAAAGTAAAAGGACACGATGTCGCAAAGTGAATAAGTCTTTGAATCGCCAACTTCTTTACATGAGCAGTAGTCATCTTCTGATAAATAAAAACGGAGAAGAAAAAATGGGAATGGACCATGTCCTATGACATGTCAGTGTGATAGGTGGTGTTAATAGGTGGTGGTGAATAAGAAGAATTAAATGTTGAAAAAGTTAATGGATAAAAATAACAGAAAGACGCTGTATTGCAGAGGGGATGCTTATTTGACCAAAAGTGTGTGCAAGGACTACGAAGTAGTCAGGGTTCTTCATAAACTACATGGGTTTTTAGGGGCAACATAGAAAATATTAACTACACATTTGGTTAATCTCAACTTGGTCAACCATTTATCTATACTTATAATAAAGCTCAATGTGTGTGTGTGTGTGCGTGTGTGTGTGTGTGTGTGTTGGCGCTCTACAGGCCAGACCGTTGGACCTACAGCTACCAAATTTGGTACATGTATACCTTGGAGGTTCGGAATGTGCACCTCGGAGCCCTTTTTTCGAATATTTAATTAGAATTTGAATTAATTAAAATTTAAGCGAAATTTCGACGTTTTTCCGTTATAACTTCCGAAAATATTATTGCACAAACATGAGTTTTACATCAATTTAAAGATAAAAAAATTAGCTTTCTAACGGTATCAGTTTTTTTAATTTATAATGTAAACTTCTATTTTTAATGAATTTTTAAAGAAATATTTTAACCATGTTTTTATTACGTGACTGGATAAAATAAAAGAATGCCGGAAGTTCAAATAAAAAAAAATTATCGCAAAATAAATCAAAAGAAATGCAACTGTCAGCACGTGACAGGATAAAATAAAATAAATATAAAATGTGATATTTTCTTTAAAAAATAAATGCAAATGATTCTATGATCTTTTGCAATATCTGTATCATTAATTCCATAAATTATCTTTATTTACAGTAAACCTGATTGAATTTAGACAGGATATGCATTGAAATCCGGACTTAATGGCATATTTATGTAATCGTTTGCAATATCTGTATCATTAATTCAATACTTTTTTCCCTTTCTCGCTTTCTTTGAAAAAAAACAACTTATTTCATATTTTGGCAACATCATCGAAAAAAACATTTTTAATATTTTGGAAGCATAACCGATAGTTATAACTGATTGATTTATAAAATTAAAGAATATTATTAGGAAAAGGTGTTCTTTTAGAACTTTTCGTCCATCATCTTAAAGAAAATATTGCTTTCAGGCCAATCAATTCCCGGAATTACTTCTAGGCTAATGAATATGTGATTTAATTGAAAATTTTAGAACGCATTAGTCATGGCGAACCAGCTGGTCGCCAAAGACGGCTAGTTATTAATAAAATTGTTATTCAAATTCTTGAAACAGTAAATTAAAATGTGCTATGTAATGTCCAAGGACAACGATGCAGTCAGGTTCTTTCTAAAATACATGGACTTTTAGCTACAATGCTAAAAATATTGATTACGCGTGGGACGAATCTCGACTTGGACAAATACTAAACACTGATAAATTTGTTTTTGAAATAATAAGCTAAACCGATTTTCTAAACTGATGACAATTCTTTGCTCATTTATTTTATTATTTTACTTGCAACGATACCGTTCTATTAACGATAATTTATTATGGGTTAGATATGCATTATTAATCAATAGATGACATCGTTGGTAGTTTTAATTTTATGAGTTTTTCATTCGAAAATTTTCAGAGAATCTTATTATTTGAGTTTATTTAGAATACGAGTGGTACAAAACATAAATTTCATGTTTTCTTATAATCATTTGTATAAAATTACTAAAATAAAATAAATTCTATAGAATTTTTTTCATTGTCTGGCATATAGATATATAATTGAAAGTTATTATCATATTTTATGTCATTCCAAACGGTCTTCAAACTATCTGCTAGAAAATGCAATTGTGAGGAAGAGAAGTGATTTAAAATGGAATCGAAACTTCTTATTCTATTATCTAAAAACTTAAAATAAATCAACTAAAAAGTTATAAAGCACTTATAGATTGGTTGCCACATTTATTCGAAAAATATTCTCATTTCTACACGTGGCATAGATTGGATTAAAAAGCAATTATTGCGTCCGTCTCTAAAACAAAAAGACTTCGCTTTAGAATCGGAATGAAAACCAATTTATTTTTCAAAGCTACTTTTATGAATACTTAAAACAAATTCAGCGCAGAATTCAAAAGATTTTCATTGAAATAAAAAAAAATAAGAAGACTATTTCAAATTGTTTGGAAGTAAGAAAAGAACAAAACTTACTTCTGCATTTAACGAAAAATAAAAATTTACATTTAACTTCCTTTTTTAAATAGATATTTTTTTGCTTTTGCTTTTCCAATATCGCCACGATATCTCATAAAAATGCAAATCACCCAAACGACATTACAATTTATCGATGATGCCGCCGCACTTTGCTACGTTGCCACCAACAACAAATCAAATAAAAACAATTCTTTAGCAAGGGCGAAAATGAGCAAATCAATATCGATTAAAATGCTAAAAATTAAAAAAAAAAAGTTCTCCTTCTCCCCTCCCATTTAGCAAACAAAGCTAGCTTACTGAAGGTAGACAAGTTAACAACTCTCACGGCGTTCGTCGATTTTCTTAAAATGATAAATTACATCTTACTCTGCCTCGCTTCCCTTTTCACTTCACTTCGTTTTCGCGGGTCGACAATAATTTGCTTTCCCGCATTTTCGCGCCAAAGCAATTACCGCTGCTGGAAAAACGTCGGCTATCTATTATTTTTTGACCGAGGCTGTCAAATATCGATTCTCGTTTCTCCCGGAGGTTATGATAATCGTAATCTTTTATTATTATTATTTCTTCTTTTTTGTCTTTTCTTCTTTAGCCTTAAAAAGGACCGTTTAATGTCACTGGAATGACGAACGACCGTTGAAATTCGGGAAGTAGCTGTTTATTAGTTTCTAGCTGAAAGATCTAAAGAAACTCTTCAATTTATGTTTAGAAAACAAACAATTATACTTACCTTTTTAGGAGGGAAATATTCTCAAATAAGGGTAATAAAGCAAATACATGAAAATCGCCATTGTTCACAGCTTTTAAAAAATGACGAACGATGAAAATATCTTTCAAACTTTCATAAACTGAAGTAGTTCTAATTAGAAATTCATAATTGCAAAGGTTTGAAATCACCATTTCTACGAGGAATCTTATTCCTATTTCCACATTAGCAGAAATAGTGGATAATATTCGCATCAAAATTAAATTTTTAAAAAAGCAAATAAACAACTAAACAGTTTTTTTCTTTACTTTAAAATCATTCTTTTTATTTTTGAACTAAATTACCAAGTAAACGCAGCGCAGAAGATAGAAACACAAACGAATTCCGAACGAACATCAAATGCCACATGCAGAAAAAGACAGGGAAGAATTCTGGAACATACAAAACTATAGTTAAAAGCTCTATTATTATGTCGCAGAGGATTTCTTTTTTATTTTATAATTTGGATTCGTATTGATATCAGCATAAAAATGACAAAACGGTAAAAGCAGCGAAATTAAACTTTTTATTATTATTATAAGAAACTTTTATGTTCGAACCATTTCAAAACTTATACTTGTGGATTTCTAACACTAATAAAAATCAGCGGGAGTGTTTTCCTTAATAAAAATGTTATCCCAGAGAAAGCATAACATGACATTGGCTTACAATTGTTACCAAATATTAACTTTTGGGGTGAATGTAACATTTTTACTGAATATATCGTGTCATATGTGGCGAGATTTTTTTTGCGATTAATCAGTGACGTGCGGCTAATCATACGCAAAATTTGAATTTGTATTTTGGACGCTTTTTCTCAATCAATTAGAAAAATATTTTTTAATACAAAACTATTCTCGCAGTCCTCAGATCCCATACCATATTTTTTATGTTTAAGTTATTGCATTTTTGACTTATCTCGTTTTCATGTGTATGAGAACAGATGTCTATAAATACTGTTGTTGTTGGATTTTTTTCAAAATTTCGCAGACCTCAAAATCTAAAAGATTTCTACGACATAAATACTAAATTCATGTACCAAATTTTATTTAATTAACTCACTTTGTTTTGTAGCTATAGCGATAACTTATATTCCAATAATCGAATAGATACAGTTCCTCTTAATGGATTTTGATCAAAATTTGATAGATGTCTTCAAATTTGATATGAAGACTATATACTAAATTTCACCTATCTCAGAGTGTTCCTGAGTAATATTTGTCACAGGCAGGCAGACATTTTCTAGAAAATGTGTTTTTTTAAACTCAAGGAAGTCTAAAACATGGAGATTCGTCAAAATCTCGTGTTCGAATTTTTTGAGGATTTAAATGCTTTCCATGTACTACGTATGCGTGATAAGTATGCATTTTGAAGCAAAATTTGTTTATATTTATAATAAAGCTCAATGTGCGTGTGTTTGGTGTGTGTTGGTGCTGTACAGGCCAGGCCATTGGACTTGCCAAATTTGACACATGTATACATACCTTGGTGATCAAGGATGTGCACCTTGGAGTGTTTTTTTTTTCTTCAAATTTTTAATTAGAAATTGATATAATTAAAAACTAAGCGAAATTTCAACGTTTTCCCGCCATAACTTTTAAAAATATTGTAGAACAAAATTGATTTCACATCATATTAAAGATAAAAAATTATCTTTTTAGTGATTTTAATACTTTAGTCAACAAATAAATTTCTAGTTTTAATGAATTTTTAAAAAATAATTCAATCATATTTTTCAACAATAAAAATAAAATTTAAGCTGCATACGCACGTTACAAGTGAAAGGGGGGCATCTTTTGTCAATATGTTGCCATCAGATTGAAAAAAACTCAAATTAAAAAATAAATAAATTATTTATGCAAATAAAACATTTAAAAATGTAATTTTCAGCATTTATCACTACGAAATGGAATAAATATGAAATATATTTTTTTCTAAAAATGCAAAGAAAAGTGTTTAACTTTTACAGCATTATTAATTAAATAAATCAGTTTTATTTAAGACAATGTAATTTAATATATAGCTTTTCAATTCAAGACCCAACGACTAATTTGTTAAAGTTTAAAAATAGAAATACATCTTTAAAGAGGTTCTAAATGAAGTAAATAATTATATAGTATGTAACATTAGTCTAAAACTGCTTTAATAAATGAAGAATGTTTGTCTAGATCCCCTCTTCTGTGAATCATATTTAACAAGATATTTTTCAGACTCTAATATTTTAAATAAAAAGAGAAAAACTTTAATCAATTAAATCGGTCTCAAAAACTGACTAATTTATGAATATTTTATTATCACTAATCAATAAAAGAGGGTTATTTTAAACCACTTCAAAGACCGTTCCAAAGATGATACCTAGGATTATAAAAATGTTGATTGTTATAAACTATTCTATTCAAAACTTCATAACTCTATCAAATTTGATAGCAGATGACACAAACCTTCATTTACTTATTTGAAAGTTAAATATCAAGAATATGTTTGAGAATATGATTCCTTAGGACGAAATGACTGTATAAAATTTTGACTTAATAATCTTTGAATTATGTTTATAGCTCGAAACAAAATAAAATATTGTTATTCGCATAACTTAAATCCTTTTGAAAGTAAAACTAAAAACTGTGTTTTTCGATGAATCTAAGAATTTTTTGTTGAATAATTCTTAAAATATAGCGTGAATTATGACATGAAATTATTCTGTAGTACACATAACGATTCTCTTTTCCTTATATTTAAAAAAA
>JAPMOQ010064997.1:1061232-1085484 GCA_026543055.1 Argiope trifasciata | reverse complement strand
TCGTAATATTTTCCATATTTTGATTTAGATGGAACTCCCTACGATTCGTAATAATTTTCTTAGTATAAAAATTTGAATATTAAAATTTTTTGATGAAGTAGCTATTTAAAAAAAAGTTAAATAAAGTATTTAATTGACAATTTTAAAGAGCATTAAGATTGGCAAACCGGTTGATCACCAAAGGTGGCTAGTATTTAAGAAATCAAAATATGGAAAATATTACGAATCTAAAGGAGTTCAGAAATGCACTATGTCCGAATATAAAAGTGATAGTAATATTTTAAGAATAAAAAGACGAATAATAATAATAACAAAAAATATAAATGATAAAAAAATATAAATAAATAAAATATAAGTAATGGGATAAGTTAAAAATTAAATTTAGTAACAGTAAGATGCAATATAAATTTTTAGAAAAACGTATATTATATAACGGGCAACGACATTAACCTTAATTTTGAAAGCATTCGATTTCTTTAGAAATCCTTGCATTTTTTGAACTAATATTAGTATCATACTAAAGAAATTCTTTAAATTGGTACATAATTATCAGTAATTTTGTATAACTAACGTCTCAATTTTTAGCTTAATTTATGACATTGGATCCATGACTATTTGAAGGAACTTTCCTTCTATTTGTTACTTTTTTCAGTTGGAACATTTGCATGCATACTATCTATTATATCAGCATAAATTTTTAATTAAATTATTTTCATATTTAATTTATCTTTAAGCAGTTGTTAAAATTTCTGAAAATAATTGGGTATTTCCTTTTTAGATTTGAACTTTTTTTTTTATTCCCTTAATTGAGTGAAATACAGAAAGTATGAAATAAAAAGAAGCAATAAAAGATGATGGAAATAATCATCACATTTGCTTCATATGGCGAAACAGAGTTTGGAATAAAAGGTCAGTTTCTTTCAATAATATGTTGTGATTTAGATTTGATACAAATTAGCACTGATTCACTTAATAACTATACTTAATAAATTTACTTATTTAAGTCATTACGGTACTTTGCCTGTATACGGGCGGAAAATATCATCAAAGTGAGCCAAACGCGACTCAAATCGCCAAGAGGAATAAATGGCAAAAGAAATACCACCAATGTGAACAAAACGCGAACAAAGTCGCCAAGTAACGTAATTTTTTTGACGTAATTTTGCATATTTGGCGATTTTTTCACTTTTCCGGAGAAACGATTATTTGGAGACTTTTTCTTTGAGCCCTTATAAAGGAAAAGTACTGTCAATACTGTTAACTATAAGACATAATAGTAATATCTACTAAACTGTTTTGTTTTCTTTATTATCTAATTAAAAGACACATCCGTCTTTTGGTATGTTTGGACTCTGTGGATTTACCAAAAGAGTTAATACTACATTCAAAATACTTATGAATTCCATATAATTTCTATTTAAAACTGACCGCCTTGGCGATTAGTAGGGATTAGGAGAGAATTTAAGAAATCCGGTTTATCTAAAGAAGTTTACTGGCAGTAAATTTAGTAATGAATTTTCACTGACCAGTTTTCAATATTCATTAAGTGCATTAAATATTATCCGGTATTATCCTCTAATATTGGGTAATTTTGTTCACAAATGAGGAGGGAGGTTTGACATTCCAAGTGTTTGACCTTGAGCTGGAATTTTGTGATTTTGGAATAAAATCACTGTTTTTTACAAATATAAGTTTAAGTACAAATATTAATCAATTTTTTAAAATCAAAAATTGTCAAATTTCATAAAAATAAAGAGCAAGTTACTGAAATAAACAGTACTTTTCTGTTAGCCGGGCGCTGCTAGAAATCGCTAAATAATGTAGAATTCCGCCAAATTTCTTACAACTCTTTTTCAGTGCTTTGCTAGTCGACTTAGCACGCATTTGTTTCACATTGGTGACATTTGCAGCCGGAAGGCGGAAAAGTATCAAATAATCAAAATTGTTAAAGAAATTTAAAACAACATACAAACAATTTTAGATGAGACAATAAAGGCTGTGCTTCAGAAATCCTTTCCATCTGATTCAGAGGAAAATGACAATTGCTTTCAGGAAGTGTATCATCAGACCGCGTGTACTGCTTACCCTTCCCTTAATGATCCTTCCTTTTCCTGTGATGAAGTTAATACAGTCGTATCAATGCTGAAGGCAAATAAATCATCTGGTCTGGATTCTATTTCTGATAAGGCTATTAAACAGTTTCACTCAGCATTACCTTCTTTTCTCCATAAACCTTTTAGTGCTTGCCTAGATGTAGGTATTTCTCCACGTGTTTGGAAACTTGTTCAGGTGATTCTCATCCCCAAAATAAATAAACATAGAATTTCCCATTTGGATAACCTTAGATGTATAAGCTTACTTCCCACTCTTAGAAAATGCTGGGAGAAACTTTTTTTTAATAGAATTTGCTGGTATCTGCGCCGTGGACACTTTCTTTCAAGTGATCAGTATGGTTTCAAAAAAGTACTGAAGACGTTCTTTTGCGTCTGAATGAGAAGGTTCAGAGAGATAAAAAGAAGCATTTCCACTTGAAAAGAAGCATTTCCACCATCTCAATCTTGGTTTCTCGATATAAAAGGAGCTTTTTGACAATGTATGGTGGCCTTGCAATCCGAATTTCCTTAAAAAGGCAGAAATTCCGATTAACATCTTCTTATTTATTGTTGATTTTTTAAATGACAGAATGACCAAAATGCAACTGGGTTCGTCCTCTGCAATCCATCGTCTTGAAAGGGGTTGCCCTCAAGGATCTGGCCTATTTTGGGGAATATGGTTATCAAGAATCTTTTCTCTAAACTTAAAAATCTGGCCTGCTATGACGTCTTAGCTTTTACTGATGACATCCTTGTTTGTTTCCAAGGTAGAGATCTTCCAGTAACTTTCCTACACGTACAGGAGACTTTGAATTTCGCTTCCGAGTGGTTAAAAGATTTTGAATTGGACTTTAATCCTGATAAAACAAGAGTCATGGTTATTGAAAAGTGAAATGTTTGCCATGGTACATTTCAGATATATCTAGATGGAGCCCAAGATGACTATGGTTAAACAAATGAAATATCTTGGGGTTCTTCTTGATAGTAAATTTTCATGGAAGCAACATTTAACTTGCGTATCAGAGAAATGTGAAATAGTGGATTAAATTGGATATCACGCAACACGTTTGCTATAAAATTCAACATACATTTGCTCATTTACAAACAGGGAACTGAATCTTTCATTATGAATGGTTCTAGAGTTTGGTGTGCGGCGCTTAAAAGGAAAATTAACTCTAAATATCTGCGACGAATACAAAGAAAGGTACTTTTGCGAGTCATTTGCGGATATCGTGCCACAAGTTACAAATACGTTTATGCAATTTCTGGCTTCACTCCAATCGATATTGCTATTCTTCATAATACACTGATGGAAAAAAAATCCCAACGCCAAGAAAATATTATTGTACAGTAATGAAATTTTAGGAATACATTTGTCTAGGTAACATATTTAATTGATTAAAGTTTCAAGAACACAGGTAGAGCCATTTCAAATGTGAAATGTTGGTACATTAGTAACCGGTGTAGCCGCCAGAATTTTGAATGCAAGCATGCAAACGTGCATGCATTGTGTCGTACAGGTGTCGGATATCAGTTTGTGGGATGGAGTTCCATACCTGTTGCACTTGGGCTATCATTGCAGGGACGGTGAATGCTGGTTGTGGATGACGATGGAGTTGTCGTCCAATGATGTCCCATACGTGCTCGATTGGAGAAAGATCTGGTGATCTAGCAGGCCAAGGCAACATGTCGACACTCTGTAGAGCATGTTGGGTTACAACAGCGGTATGAGGGCGAGTGTTATCCTGTTGGACCCCCGCCCCTTGAATGCTGTTCATGAATGGCAATACAACAGGTTGTATCACTAGACTGACGTACAAATTTGCAGTCAGGGTGCGTGGGATAACCACGAGAGTGCTCCTGCTGTCATTCGAAATTGCTCCCCAAACCATAACTCCAGGAGTAGACCCTGTGTGTCTAGGCCGCAGACAGGTCACTAGCAGGCGTTCACCTGGCCTCCTTCTAACCAACAAACGGCTATCATTGCGACCAAGGCCGAACCGGCTTTCATCAGAAAACACAGCAGATTTCCACTCCGTTCTCCAATGAGCTCTAGCTTGACACCACTCACTTCGCAAACGGCAGTGGTTTGGAGTCAGTGGAATGCACTGTACAGGCCGTCTGGCTCGGAGTTGTCCTTGAAGTGACCGATTTGTAACAGTTCGTTGTGTCGAATGCAGTGGTGCCGAATGCAGCTCGAATTTCAGATGCAGACGCAGTACGACTAGCCACAGCCATACGCCGAATACGACGGTCTTCCCTCTCAGTAGTACAACGTGGCCACCCGGAACCTGGTCTTCTTGAGGCAGTACCTTCCCTTGATCACTGCCGCCAATACTCATGCACAGTGGATACATTTCTACCAAGTCTTTTCGCAATATCGCGGAAAGAAAACCCACCTTCTCGTAGCCCTACAACACGACCTCGTTCAAACTCAGTGAGCTGTTGATAATGGCTTCTTCGTCTTCTCAGAGGCATCCTTGAGTAACATTAACCCACCACGTCAAATCTCAACTGTAAATAACGATCACGAACCTTACAGCGCTTATTTAAAGCAAACTTCATTTGCATGTTCATAGTGTCGCTACTAGCACCACACTTACCAGCGTAGCTCGAAATTTGAATCGACGTCATCTTTCAGATGTATAGTCACGCCTACCAAATTTCGTTTATCTAGCACAGCTCCTTCCTAGTGTTGGGATTTTTTTCCATCAGTGTACAATAGTTATATTTAATTATTTTACTTAATTAATGGTCTTCGGCTACCATCTAATTTTAAAGCATATTAATAATATAAATTTAGAAATTTTAACCATATTCATTTCTAAGGACGAATGACTCCTTTTAGGCGATTGGCCATTAAACCAGCCGTGACTGCTAACACAATATTCTCAGTAGAAACGTAAAAAGAGGGTACAAATTTAATTATTTTCAACGCTTTCTTTGTATACAGGTAGCTGCTGCATTTATTTGAAAGACATATACCTCTAAGAAGTTATGCATTAAAGTTTTGAACGTAATAATCATAGATGAGAGAGCATTTATATTTTATCTATCTCATTGAGAGGATTAATTTTGGAGAGCTAAAAAAATCTGTATTATCAAAAAGTGATGTAATACATGACTATAAATTAAAAGAATACAATGTTTTAAAATCCTATTCGGTTCTGATACTACACAACATATACGAAGAAAACGCAACGAACATAGCTTAACCTTTTAACCTACAACTATGGCCATAGCACGTAGTACAATCATCAGGGCAAACCTAAATATCATGGGCATGTCCAGTAGTACGATGATCGGGCCAAACATAAATATCACTGGCATAGCCAGTAGCACGGTGATCGAACTACAAGTAAATGTTATTGATTTATGTTATATTTTAGCTATTGATAATAAAGATTTTGTATGTATGGAGTTGTCCTTGAAGTGACCGATTTGTAACAGTTTGTTGTGTCACTGTGGTGCCATCTGCAGCTCGAATTTCAGCTGCAGACGCAGTACGATTAGCCACCGCCATACGCCGAATACGACGGTCTTCCCTCTCAGTAGTACCACGTGACCGCCCGGAACCTGGTTTTCTTGAGGCAGTACTTTCCCTTGACCACTGCCGCCAATACTCATGCACAGTGGATGCATGCCTGCCAAGTCTTTCAGCAATATCGCGGAAAGAAAATCCCCCTTCTCGTAGCCCTACAACACGACCTCGTTCAAACACAGTGAGCTGTTGATAATGGCTTCTTCGTCTTCTCAGAGGCATTATTGACTAACATTAACCCACTACATCAAATCTCAACTGTAAATAACGACCATAAACCTTACGGCGCTTATTTAAAGCAAACTTCATTTGCATGTTCATAGTGTCACTACTAGGGCCACACTTACGCTCGTAGCTCGAAATTTGAATCGACGTCATCTTTCAAATGTATAAACACGCCTACCAAATTTCGTTTATCTAGCACAGCTCCTTCCTAGTGTTGGGATTTTTTTTCCATTAGTGTATTTACATTTTTAAAGGAATTTAAAAAGTAGAATTATTCTGTCCTTATTTGGATCAGTGCTTTTGTAAATTTTTCATAGTGGAAGCATTTCAAGACTATTTCCCGCACTATCGAAAACAACAATGCGGGGTTTAGCCCACTCCCCGATATTAATTAGCTCTGCCAAACTATTTTTATTAGTATTTTAAGTAATTTATTCTGAATACCTTCTTCTGTAAAATATTTGTAAACTTCAAATTTTGATAGGTATATAATTCATAATTTCGAAACTTTACGCAGTTCTGCTCATTACATTACTCATTTCCTTTATTTTTTATCAAGTTCTCTAGAATTCTTAAAAAATTAATACATCTCGTAATTTCTGGAGTTTTGATAATGTAATTTAATTGATAACCTAAAGCACTGTCAGATGTTAAGAAGGGCCTTTTGAAATGATTTATGTTAACGAACGATTTACGTTAAAATGTTAAATCGTTAAGGAACGATTTGTCTTTTAAAAAATGAATACATATCATATTTTCTGTTTTTTTTAGATAATGTAATTTAATTTATCTTTAAAAACATCGTAAAATTCAGCTTTTTACTTTATGTAATCAGATGTAAAGGAGGGAACAGTATTATTAAATAAGGAAAATATTTTTATAGATTCTTCCTAGAATTAGTAAAGATATCATTTGCTCGGCTGAAATTTGCTTTGTGAATAACGATTTATGTTAAAGACAGCATAGATTCTGAATATAAAACAAAAAATGAAAAAATATTACCATCTTTAAAAATAACTGTAACTAACAACTTTGGTGTTCTTCCAGAATTCTTATGTTTTTGCATTATCTATCATTATACGATTCTGAATGCAATACGATATCAATCCGAATTCCTACGATTATTATTGAAAAATAAACATAAGATATTTTCTAAAAAAAAAGTTAAGTACAAAAAATATATTTATGTTGCAAAAATGATATCTATGAAAAAATAATTTTTAATTTATCATTTTTGTACTGCAATATTTATGAAGGTTATCACTGAATAACAAATTTTTTTCCCAATTTTTAATATAAATTTAATTTTGAAATCCTAACAATTAATTCAAAGCTGCCTATTCTCACTCTAGAAGATATCTATGAACCAAATTTGAACACTCTAGGTCGAAAGGTCTAACCAAACAAACAAAAAACCTCACTTTAATCATTAAGTGAAGAAAAATAGCGTTTGTAAATGTTTATGGTTTAACTTCCAAGTTTAAAAATAAAAATGTATGAATTCACAACATATGAAAGCATACAAAAGCTTGCACAAAAAACAGTCATAGGCTTACTTTTGTATGCTCTCATACATTAGGAAATATAAAATTTTTAAAAAATCATATTTTAAAAATATTTTGTTTTTATTTTTTAAATGCAGCTTGTGACAATTCCAGATATTTAGAAGGCTCTCATTTACATTTATAAAAACAATTACGACGCAAACAAACATAGTATAATCCAACACAGTGCATATTGTGGTAAAGCAAACGGTGAAATATTATATAAACTATTGGTTGCTCACATAACAAATAAAAAATACAAGGATCAATTACAAGAGTACTCCATGGACTAAATGAAAATGAAGTTTTCGTTAAGTTATAGGGGATGAATAACTTCAAACAATTTTCTATTATTATATAGAACTCATGCAGAAAAAAATGGATTTTTATGCTGTTGCAAACTTTTAGCTATATAGACGTATGCATAAAAGTAGAAGGAGGTTGAAATTTTTTATAAAAACAGTAAAAAAACGAGCTGGTCTATATCACCAAATACCTCACAGGATATTAGCTAAATTTAACAAATTAAATCCGAAAAGAAACGCTCTAAGGGCCCCATATTTAGTATTGATTGCATCGCATATATGGAAAGTTATCGATTAGTTATTATGATTTTATTATTAATTATTCAACAGAAACTTCTTCACTCACACTCCGAAAATCAAAGTTACTCCAATATATACCAGTTAGTAAACAGAACAATGTATTATTTTGAAAGAAAATAATATAATACCGGGACAAGCAAAATTTCAGCAAAATCAGTGATATATATACTACATAATGAAAGGAATTACGACTAAACCATTTAATTTCATGAATTTCTTTAAAAACAAATTTTTTAGTTCCAATCTCTAATGTGCAATTCTGATAGAAGCATCTTTATTCCCGTCATAATTAAATTCAAAACGCATTATATAAAAAATTATACATAATGAATGTGTTAAATTTTCAATATTTTTATATTAACAAATTATATTTTTTGATAATAAATCACATACAACTCTAATGTGAACTTTTTTTTACCAAATTGAGAAATTCGTCAGCAAATTCTAATCCTTGTTATTCGTTTAGCAATGACTCATCAACCTAGAAATGATGCAAATTAAGGTATTTTTCTTAGCAGAAATCATTTCAGGATATTTTTTAATATTGTGAATATATTGTAACAATATTTCTGGTAATTTTTATGTTAACAGTGGGAATTTTTGTGTTAATGCTTATAAAACGAGCAATATTAAAGACCATAACTCTAGGCAAATTAAGAATGCTTTAAGGCATTCTTTTCCTTGATATCTCTAAATCTCTTATACAATTCTTTAAAAGTGTATGGTGTAGGTTAATTAAATATGGCTATTGTGGCAAAAAAATAATCCAAAAAGTACCATACTTTCAAAATTTTAATTCATTAAATAAAGAAAGACCACATTTGTTGAAAATAAATAATTGTTTAATTATAATTATGGAAATAAATAAATTTTGTTATAAACAATTTTAACAATGATTTAAATGTTGTGATGGATCTTTCTATTATTTTCGAAAAATAATAAATAAATCGTTAGTAGAGATAAATAATGGAGAAAAAAATATTTATCATATGTCTTGCCATTTCTTAAAACATAATGATATTAATTCACACAATGATGGATTTCATTAATATGTTTTGACTTTCTTAAAAATATAATAATCTTTTTGTCTTTCCTGTGATTTAAATAATTCTGACATGTGTGTATATACCTTCCGTTTTTAAAAAGTTTCTTAGTATTTAATAAAACATATCACTAGGTAACTTAAAGTAGGACGATTATTAAAATAATAAGACAAACGTGGAAAAAAAATATTAAAATTATATCAAATGCTTATCATTTTTTGCTCAAATTTAAAAATATCGAATAACAAATATCAAAGAGTAATGGGAAATCAAATAGCAATTAACTTTTGCCAATTTTCGTTTCCAAAAAATATAAAAATATTTTCAAAAAAAAAATTTTTTTTTGGCAACTATTTATTTCTTAGTACAGATTTCTTTTTTAAAAAAATATGTTGACAATAAATTCTGACTGATGAGACTAAGCGAATAATAGAGAAATGTGGTATATTTAATCTTTATTCTTGTCGATTTAAAAGTTTTAACTGGTAAATTTTATTTTGACTTTTAAAAAAAGATAATTGAAATGATCCCGAAATGTTTGATTAAAATAATAAATTGCTCTCATGTACATTCAAAAATTCAAAATTACATAATAATTTTTGTAATTTAAATACATTTAAATTTGGAAATGCATCCAAAATGAAGATTCTTTCTTAATTCTAAAACAATTTCTGCTCCAATTTCAAATTCAGCACGGTGTTAGAGTGACATCTAGTGGAAAGAATGCTAACTAAAGGCACTTACATCAATTTTGCTTAAATTGTCATGTGGCGTCATCTATGTTTCATTCAAGCTATAAAAAATTTAGATACTATCGGTACCCAATTTAAATAAGTACTCATATTGCATTTTTTTAAATTGGTGATTTCATTTATGAGCAAGAATTGTAATCTTTTATTAATTAAGGCAAAAAATTATTTTGATTCTTTTTTCATCATAAATATGACAATAAAACCTAATATTTATCTTATCTAAATTTACACGATTTTCTCTTTAAGATTTCCATTAAAAATACTTATTATGAAAAAAAAAGCGATGTAAATTAATATGAAGTGAAGAATGTCTTAGTTAAATTTTTAAAAGAGGTATTTATGAGGATGAAGATTTTTTTTTTTTTTTTTTTTTTGTAATAGTTGTTGAAATTGGACGATCAAGAATTTAAATGAAACTTCAAAAGCACAAGAGTGTACCTTATTTTAATTTAGAATGATGGTGTTTTATAACTCCTTCATTATTATTACAATTTTTTTAAAAGTAAGAAAACTTTAATTATTCTTTGATTTAATTTTAATTGTTTAATTGATAAATTTTTATCATAAATATTATGAAATCTTGTAATTAAATTTATTACAAGTTTATTACCAGGTGGCACTATTACTGGGAGATAAAAATTATCTTAATAAATCAATTAATTGATAATGAATCTTCTAAATTATTGAAGTAGAACATTTTTATCAAAAATTCACAATTGCCAATTTTTCAAAACTCTAGAGCATCAGTGAACGATTGACTACATAATCTCATTTTTACAAATACGAAATAAATCAAGTTATATAAAAAGTATATTAAAAATGGGTTAATTTTTGTTTATTTAACATATGCTATTGCTTTCTTGACCTATTTTAAATTTTAGATCCTTAGTATAATTTGCTTAGTAAACAATAATCAGTTAGATTTTTGTTGAAGTACATAATTTTAATTGCTACATCATAATACGTCAAATTTGCTCAGATTTAAGTTATATTGTGTGAAAAATTTGTTGTGTATATCTTCGAGATAGTTGTGTTTTACAGAGACATTTATAAAATGGTGGATTTGAATGTGAAATATATATGGATGAAGGATTTATGACAAGATCTAATTTATCTTACGTAAAGTCCCTTAGAATGTTTTGAAAACTTAAAATATTGTAGAATTTTTTTTCATTATTCTAACTATCATGTCCTGCGTTAACACAAATGTCACGTAAATGGAAAAGTTTATTTTTCAAAACGAATCGAAAAATATTAATGCATTTTTAACATCTAATATTTTAAAACAATTATTTCACCAATATCTCGAAAAAAATATCAGTTTCTAATATTTCGATTTCTTAATCATTATCTAAAAATAAATGAGATTTTAAATTCTGGCTTTTGATTATTTAATACCCTGTTACTAATAATCTATTTTAGTGCTCTTGATTGTTGCATTATTTCCATGGCAATAATATGTATTGTTAAAAATGCTCTTTGCAGAAATCAACTTGATTTGTGAGTGAATTCATTGAGATACTAGCATTTCAACAAAATTTAGTCTTTCATATTTAAAATAATATAACCAGAAATGAAATCTTTAATCCTTAAATTCATATTTAATTCAAATATATTTTATAAATTTAAACAAATTCTTAAATATATCAAAATTAAAAAAAATTAATACTATATTGAAATGAGAATAGTTTTGTTCTCAAAGAAACTAGATGAACATACGTGACCTGATACTAGATTTTGAATTTGGCTTCAGGAACCATATTTTTAATCGAGAGATGAATTTTCAATTAATTCAAGTTATATTTTATACATTTATAAAATATTAACAAGGCTGTTCTAAAACGGAAACTGGGCATTGGGGATCTAGATATTCAGATCTTTAATCCTAGTCAAGGAAATGAATTTTAAACAATAATTTCAAAAAAATGCATTCAATACATTATTGAATTGAGAGTAAAATATTGCTGTTTTTAAGTTCATTCTGCATCTGCTGTTGCAAGTTCATTCTGTATCATTGAAGAAATTGCCGTATCAAATAAAATGAACGTAGATGCAATGTTTCTAGTTTTTTCTTCGTCGTCTAATCTTTCATTAAATCGTTCATCTAATCTTCACATTCATCAGACCCTTTTATAAAATCATGTGTAATTTCAAAGTGAGAAGTTAATAGCATATTTCCTACAGTCGGATAATTAGATGGAAATTCATATATAGACAAACGGTAGATAAATTATGGCATTTAATGTATAAGAACATAGGAAAAACTTAGAATGTGTGAAAAATTGCAGGCGGGCTTCGAGTCTGCTCATGTGCAGAGCTAATTGTGGCAAATGGATCTCGAGTTAAAATTTTTTTGATTGAATTCAAATTTCATTCATAATGTATAAAGCACTCAAAAGGATCTGAAATTCAAGTGCGCTTATTCGAGATGTTTTATTTTTTAATGTTGTAAAATGACAGAATAAAACAAAGGTAAGATTTCATAGAACATAATTTTCAATTGTGAAAAACATCTTCATAAATAATAAAAGGAAATATACATTTTCACATTATAGATTGTATTTTAATTAAAAGGCAAAATACAAGTCAATTAAATTAGTTAAACCAACTGAGGTAGAAAAATTATTGCTTAAAGAGGAAAATTAGTTTTCAGAAATTAAAAATATTGAAATTGCAGAAGAACGTTCGTATATTTCATTATAATATATGCTCTAATCGTGCATTAATAGTAGGTTTCTAAACAATTAGAAACAGGCATATCGTTCCAGTTGAAAAAATACTCTGCATAACTTAAAGAATTTTTTGTTGATTCTAATAAATAAAATATTACGAAATTCAAATTTTTATGCTTTTTTTGGCTTTTAATTAGAATATTCTTGATACATGAATATTTTAAACAACAAGAATGACAAGTTTTTTTCTCCTACCTGGAATCAAAATTGATCAAGCTCTGAAGATTCGAATATTCTGATTTTCGATGATTTTAAGCTTTTAAAAAAATTCTCTCAAGGAAGAACATCAAGTAATTGATTTCTGTTTAGTCTAATTGGCTTTACCTGATGCAAAATAATGATATTCAAATTTATATAATTATGTTGGTTTTGATAACAAGAGTCGTTTTTGCTTAATCAAAAACGAAAAACCGCTCATCTCTCTTTGTCAAACATGTTTCTTTTTACCAGGATATTTAGATAGGAGAAGCAAAACATCTAATTGATGAAATTAATACATATACATACACAACAACAAAAGAATTATTTAAAAATCAAAATACGGCAATAAAAATAAAAGTATATAAACTCATCTCGATTATTTAGAATATGTAATACTAATTATAGATCCATCTTCGTCAGCTTTAAATGGGTTATATATATACAGATATATATAGATTGTAATAATGTAAATTTGTTAGGAATGCTTTGCTAAACAGGATTAATAAGCTGGAGACTGGATGCGAATTTAGATTTCGTTACATTTCCCCCAACATCTCACTAACTCTAACAGCGCTATTGCATTTAAACAATACTGCAATGGCAGCAATATATGTATATTTTTAATAGTTTAGAAATTCGCCAAAAGGTTACGATCATAATGGATGTTTTGGCATGTGTTATGTTTAATGTTTTTCAAATTTAATGTATTATAAAAGGCTTTTTTTTGAAATTCATTTCAAAATATGGCTACATTGGAAGCAGAAGATTTTTATGAATTCATTTTTTAATTGTTAATTCATTTACCATCTAATATCATTTAGCATGTATTGAAGTTAATATGGAGTAGGCTATCGATCGAGCTGCCATCATTTACCATCTAATATCATTTAGCATGTATTGAAGTTAATATGGAGTAGGCTATCGATCGAGCTGCCATCTGTCGATTGATACTTTTTAAAATAATTAGTCGTTAAAATCTAAATCCAAATATTGTTTCTAAAATTTAAAGCAATAGAAATGTTAGACTCTCAGAATTTGAAAATATTTTTTGTGTGCATTTTAAGAATGTCATGAAATGTTATTATTAAATCCTCTTCGCATACTTTATTTTTTTAATAAAATGATTATAGCTCCATGGACCTTTTATTTCTGGTGATGATAAATGACTATTTTTTCTCCATATTATATTACATTTAATATTTTTTAACACCTACAAACTCACATGAATACTCAAATGACAACATTTTCAAGATTATTCAGTTCAACGTTCAGAATCGTGTATTGAAATAAATATGGACTAGGGTTGGCCATTAGGCTGCCATCTATCAAAAATTTTACTTTCATACTAAACTGATCTATGATATAAACTCGACACAAATTTCTTTCTTATGCAAAAAATAATAATTTTAAGAACCCATAAAATCTATAAAACCTATAATTCTTTTATCGTGAAATATTAAATAATTTTTATAGCTTAAAAAATCGATATTTTTAAAGGTTTCTTTGAATATGTAAATTTCAGATTTGAATTGTAATTACCTATTCTAAGTTGTTCATGTCAGTTTTATTATATGTTGATTATTTCCTTATTTGTAAATTGAAAATCTATGACAGCGAATTGTATCAGCAATATATCTGAAATAATATATCTTAATAACATATTTTATCTATAATCTTTATTTTTTTCGATCATATTTCTCAATAGCCGATAAAAAAAATTAGCAAAATGCTTGATATTTCCTCAGTTACTATTTTGAAAAATTAATTGCTTTAAGTAACTAATCTTATTATACCTGAGCACCAATTTCATTAAAATAGTTGAGATATCATCAGAAACCATATTATTACAGAATATTTAGAAACAAATGTTTAAAAGTATGAACTTTTTAAAAATAAAACAAACTATTGATGAATAGTAATAATTAAGAATTTTATTTATTCACAAAATAGGAAATGTAGCACCAAGTGCACAAATAAGTTACAAATTTTACATCAATCACAATCAATTCACAATCATCGTTAACATACAATGATTATATAATATCATAAATAACACAGTTGTTAAATGTTTCAGCTCATATACAGTTAAAAAGTTCTGTTCACTAGGACTGTTCCATGAAATTCCATAGTAAATCGTATGAAATTGAATAAGTTAAATTTTTATCAGTTTTTATAAGATGTTTCGTTTCAATTGATGCTTATAGAACTACCACAATAAATTATTATTATATATTTTATGAAATATTAGACATACAAAATGCTATTTCCTGAAGAGGTTTCGAAACACATTTGCTTTGAAAGAAATTAATTACAAATCGTTTCCATATCGTGTCGCCATCTATCCGTAGCAATTTAAAACCAAACAGTTTTATGCATTCTGAAAACAGATGGTAAATTACTGATTTTGATTGTGCTGCCATCTATCCACTATATTTCAGTTGTTTAATGAAATGCAGCATCAATAATGCTCAGATATATAACCTAATAGCACAAAATGCTCTACAGTACTTCTATATCTCTCCAAGATACTGTATGACATTCAAAATATTGCATAATATTGTAGATATATTGTTCGTGTTTATAGGGATTATAAAATTTCAGACAATTCTCCCTTCTTTTAATATCATACTTTACTGTCTTAAAAATTCATGTAAGCAGAGTTCACATAGATGATGTCACTTCATCTATTATATCATTTTGCAATGAATTTTTGTTTTCTTTCTTTCTAGACGCTGTTAACTTCTTGGCAGAAGATCTGGAGACATGTGTTTTTGTTGGCACATCTGTTAAGTCATCACTAAATCCGCAGGTTGTAGTGCCCTCTATCGGCACTACTCTGAAGCAATTTGGGCAATGCTCCAGCAACGGTGGACTCGAGCTCGAGATCTTCCTCTCTTGTGCAAGTTTTCGAACCTCCTGGCTGACACTCGATGACTCCTGTGTGTTGATGAGATTGTTCTCGAATTCACTGAGCATCAAGTATTTCTCCTCTTTATTGCAAGAAGTGATGCAATCATCCACATAATCGTCGAAGATGTTTTCCATTATCACTTCTTCAGATATACAGGTAAGCTCCTGCTTATGCAATAATTCGTTTGAGATCTTGTGCTTGGCGAGGATTCTTGAGTTGGCGAGTTCCTGTAGAGTTACGCGGCGGCTCAGGTAAGCTCTTCTATCCACTTGCTCGATGTCTGAACCTGAACCAACTGCAGTGCTCTTCTGTCGTTTTACATTCCTTTTGTGCAGGTCTATAAAGAAAAGTAGAAGGCCGCCCATGAAAATGCAGGCGCAGGCGAAATAAAGGCCCATACGTTCACCTCTAGTCTTGGTTAGGTATCCTAGGGATTAAAGATAGAAAAAAATTATATAATTCGAATTCATATAAGAAAGCTATAAGTTAAAATATTCCTTTTTATTCCCTTTTATACAACATATGTTATTCATATACTCGAACCATTCTCAAAAAACATATTCATTTTTCATTATAATTTTAGAAAAAAAAAATTAATTCAGCTAAACAGAGTAGGCCACAAAAATTTTTAAAGAATAATCTTGTAGCTCATTGTATTTATTTCCCAGTACAGTTTTCATTTTTATTTACGTACATAGTATATTTTAAATAAAATAAATTGAATCCATTTACATTTATTAGAAACCAAATAGGATTCACAAAAGATCTAGAGAAAAAGTGTTACCCAAATATTTTAAAATAATATTCCAATGAATTCTGTAAACTGGAATTATTTTGACTTCTTGGCGACAGGCTTGGAGAGATATTTTGTAGCTTGGTGCCGAGAAGCTGGTTTCGGGGAAAATTCGAGCGACTCTCGAGAGTAAATAAAAGCTTTGCTACAATCATCGACAAAGGAGTCTCAGGTGCTCTTTCAATCAGCAAATTTGCAAGCGATCATTAATGTTTTTAATAACGACGAAAAAGTGGTTGAGCTCAAAAACTGACTGTTTCAAACTCAATAAGCTACATTTTGTGTTTTTGCCTCCCTTTTTTTCTAGTGAGAGGATACTTTGGTGTTGTAGTTTAAACTGTAAATGTTTTTGCTTTATTAATTTCAAATGAAAACAACTACGGTAAGTAAATAAATTACTTCCGTTTAATCTTAATCACAGCCTTTAAATTACGAAGTAAGTCTAATCATAACAAATTGGTGCCAGGAATGGGATAACTGTTTTTTTTAAATATTTTCTTCCATTAGAGACAGTCTGTACAAAGTCTTTTGGAACTATTACATGCCATCAAATCATTTCTCTAACGAATCTCGTAATCCTAGCTATGAGAGATATAAAGATTGAAAATTTGTATTGATAAAGAAAAAAAATTCTATTTGATCTCACTGAGTTTTCAAAAATAGCATATCTTCCAAAGATGTTGATAGTAACAATTGCAGATTTATTTAAAGAATTAAAGAATTAATTAATTGCAGATTTATTTAAAGAAGTTAAACTTATCAATTTTAGTGACAAACCAAAATTTATGAAGAAAACTGAGATCCTAGCGGAACAGTCCCAATCACTTGTGTTGAGCGAATTCCATACTTGACCGTCGAACCTATCTTCTGAATGAAGATTAATTAAATTATGATTGGAAAGACACAGTTTAAAGATATATTGATGAATTCAGAGATTTGTTGAGTCTTATCTCTAGTGATGTGAATGTAACACCGGTTCATACTTTTGCAACTATAGTCTACTGGTTATTTAAAGAATGTAATGAGTATAAAATGGGAAAAACATCGAAAGAAGCTCATGTATTATACATCGCTACGACTATCCCCCAACTTGTCTGATGTCTGACACTTATTTTAATGAAGGGATTTTAACATAAGATTAACAAACTCGAGAGCAACGAGCTAGTTGAGATTCAAATGAGAAATGGATGTGAATTTGTAAGCAAATTATCTGAGTGTAACTGAGAACCTACTCTATTATGCATAAGGAGGCATACAAAATATTTGTGATAACGAAATTCAGGAAATAAAAATAATTGGACAAAATTAATTCAACATAGAATAGACGTAGAAAACCACTCTTCAATTACATCATCCATTTACCATCCACAACAGCAACTCTTTCATCAGCGATTGCAATACAGCTTTTATATACTCATGAAAAACTTTCAGATTTTCCAAAAAACAGAATTTTCACCACAAGATTAACATTATTTTTCCTAAAACAAGAATTTTTTTCTGAATCAAGGTTTTATTTTGATTTATCTTATATTATTTATTACTTTCGTGGATGTTTTTCTACTGAAAAATCTATATTTCTGTCTTTCAACATGAAATTTCCGTGCTTATTTATTTTTGCGGCCCTCGAGTTTACTTGGCGTTATTCAATTACTCCCAAAAAGTGAAGCACCGTTACACATAGGATATCAAGATTTCGTGAAGGTAGTTACATTACTGGTTTTACCTGGCGATTCAAATAATTAAGCAAGGATCGTCAACGCTAACTTGCTGATTCCAATGTGGCGACGGTTTGCGGTTTTTTAATTTTTTTAATTTATTATTTTATATTTATCGAAAGTTTTGTCTATATAGGAAAAACGATTATTTTTACTTAACCATTTTTATTTAGAGGGATAGGTCTTTCCAAAACTTTCTCGCATAACTGTCTGACAGTGGTGTTATCTCAGAGAGTGCTTTGTGTGGGAACGGCTTATAAAATACAACCTTTGACATGAATTTAGCATTAAAAAAAAATCTATCCTGTGATCCTTTGCTGAGAGTTTTGGTGATTGATCCCTAACATGCTGTTAATATTGTCCCAAAATCGAATTTTCATTTTAAGTGCATTTTCCTCAACCGGTTAGAATAGAAATTTCAGACAAAACTGCATTCATAATATTAAAATCCTGTAATAAATTGGATATATTTAAGTCGTTACCTTTTCGGGTTATCGCTTTTACTTGTTTCTGAAAGTAGCGACCAACAGAGAATCAATCTCTTCTTGGATATTGTTCAAAAGTTAATATGCAGCTACACTATGTATATTAAATCTGAGTACCTAATTTTATTCATCTAGTTCTGTTGGAATTTTGCAGTTATCGTGTTAACTCATATTCAGACAGTCTGACAGACTTTCTGAATAGATTTTGCTCTAAATTCGATGTAAAAGCTTTAAACCAAATCTCGTTCGTTCAACTTTAAATGATTTTGAGGTCTAAAACATGGAGAATCTTTGAACTCTCCTGTTCAAATTTTTGACATTTACAATACTTTTTTTCATACTTCATTTACGAAAAAAGTAAAACATTTTAAAACCTTTTTCTGTAAAATTCTTTGGTTGTCACTATTTGATGTGGTGTGGAAACTTAGAGATGGGAGTACCAGCTCAGGTATCATCATCGTAGTCTGACCGTGGTTCAAAATAGCGCAGTGTTGCTGTCCAAAAAGTATTCTCAGTATTTCTTTAAAAGATAGACGTTAAATATAACTGAACAAAATTGAATTGAACTACTCGGGCTTTTCCCAAACCTGATAATTGGTGATTTACTTGATTATATAGTTTATTTAGCAATTTACTTACTTGACATAAAGTTTACTAAATAACCTCCCAAGTCTTCAGAAGCCTTGCTTTACATCATTAAAAAAGATTTCGTGTACAACGAATGCTCCTCTAAATCGCCTCTTTAAACCCGAATCCAACTAACGAAAGTTTATACAGTAGTAGAAACAAAACTTATCCAATCGTAAACGAATCATTAACTTAACTAGATTCCAAACAAGCTTTTGAGCTATCTACAAAAATCAATTTAAACCTAGAACAACCCTTCTGCCACTCCCTGTTTCCTACAATTGGTGGGAAGCAAGCACATGAATGAAAAGTTCCAGATTGACTTCATTCCGAAACCCAAAGAGCGGATTTTACATTCGCCGTCTCAAAGGAATTGCAAAAATAAACGGATGGGAATCGGCATTTGTACGTGAGGAGTTAAGTGTTTATCTGTGGAGAAAAGTCCCTGAAAGAAGGGCTCCCTTCCACATCGATCCGCTGAAGTTTTCTTCTGGAAAAAGATTAATTTTGTTTCAAGTTATTCAGTTAGACATAGGCCGAATTCGTGCAATAGGTCTTTCCCAGTGAGCGCACTTTCTTTCACTGTTGTTCGCTTGTTATGGATGTAGTGAATCGATGAAAAATTAGTTACAAGAATCGATGAAGATTCCTCTTCAGAAATAGTAAACTAGCTGGTTTCCTTGTGGAACAGTAAATTGAATTACCAGAAAATTATAAATGTTATTGCTCTTTGTTTAGAAGTTTCTTTGCTGCTATAAGAATTTGTTCTAAAGAATGATTTTTGTTTTCATTGGACAAATGAATTGTAACTAAAGTAATAAATGTTACGGCTATTTTTGGAATAAAAAAAACGATTCTTATAATGAAAATAAATGTGTTTTTAAAATTCACTGTACGCAGACAGGTGAACTTAACTGGTTTTAGGTTTAATTTGTTCAGTTTAATAATATTAACAAAAAAACCCTAGAATTAATGGGGATGGACCTCGTAATTTTGACTTGTATTAGCACTCCTTCTCCAAACTTTCACACCACACCAACGGAAGCTGGTTACATAATAAAACTATTAATAAGGTGTTCACCTCAAAATAAAACATTTGAAAAAATATTACATGTTATTTTTTCCATTTTTTGTTAAAATTTATTCCCATTGCTCTTCATTTTCACTGTGATTTCATTTTATTATAGTTTTAGATGCTTTTAAGGCAAAGAAATTGGTTTTCTATTAGATTTAAGATATAGACCATAAGTTGTGATTGCGATTATTATATGTTGCAAATTCAATGGAATATTTTAATTCGAAAATTCAAAGCAAACATGGAAGTTTTTACATTAAAAGAAGAACATTTTGAAATCGAAGCTTTTTAAACAGTTATTTGAAATAAAGCCATGGTAACATCTTAATAAGCCAGTAATAGCCGCTAGACATCAGCGTACGCTTTTGTCGATTGGATAAGTTACTGGACTTCAAACCCAAACATCGCTGGTTCGATCCTTGACGGAATTCAACCTACACATAGGCACAATTCCGCCAACACCACCGCCACAAATCATTTATTTAATACAAATTAAGCTATTGTAAAATATCCGAAGACAACCTATCTAAAATTATTATCTCAAAATATTCAAGTAATTTTAACAAATTAATTTAATTGTTAATTAATTAAACAAACGAGAATGAGTCTGTCAAATGAACTTCTCTAAAGTTATTGCAAAGTTAAAGCTCATGTGATAAGTGAACGTTTGGCTAAATTTAAGTATATAAAAAATATTTATTGCAGAGTATGCAAAAAAAAAGTCTCATATTTTTTTATTGTTTATATGGCTTTGTAACCGAATCAGAAGCATTTACTATTATCAGACATATTGTCAAAGAACCAAATTTCGGAGAAAGCCAGAATATCAACAAATCTTCTATATACCCAAAAGGTTAATTAATAAAATATTATGTATTATTAATTAACAGTTTGCATCATTAAACTATAAAAGGCATGTAGATAGTGGTAAAATAATTTCAAAGCATGCCATGGCGAATATACTATTTGAATATGCATAAAAAAATGCCTCTCGCAGATTCTCAAACAGAATGAAGTTCCTGTATCTTAATTTTCTTAACTTAATTACTTTTTAGTTTATCACAATTTATTTAACTGCATTTATATGAATTTTGTGGTTAGATGACTAAAATTAAGCTAAAATTCAATAATTAAACTATTAATCAATACATTTAAAAACTTTGTATCATTAAGCTAAATTCGAACTAACTATCATAAATTATACTTAGGATTTAGAATATAATTTGACTATAAAAATCTCAGAATTCCAATTTTATCAAGATTTCGATTAATTGAGATTAGAATTGAAACCCATCGGTAAAATAATCGAATCCCAACTTAAAGCTTCGCCACTCCAATTTTGTATTAAGCCTTCTTTTCTTCTGACCGGGTCAGCAGCAAGCGGTAGAATTTATCAGTTAGATGTGTCAGTATACTGATAGCTGATGCATAGTTTTCATTATACAATGTAGTCATTTCAATATTAATTATTGATATATATGTTTCGAACAATTACATTTTCTGTGCTGTAAAACTCTTCCATTCATTATAACTTACTTTGTCACCACCTGTAATAAAAGTTTCTAATCTTACCTGTGAGAGGCACTCCTATGAGTAGCGGAATAGAATGACTTCCGAGAACGAATCCCCATGCTCTTGCAAAATTCCTGGCTCTCACTTTTTCAAATACGAACGTCTTCAAGGTGTACATGTAACCTCCGTGGAAGAATCCGTACACCAATGTAAAAAGAACGAATCCACTGTATCCTTGAAGAGAGACAAATGCCAGTAGAGAGCCGGCCATCATGAATAAGGATGCTTGGCTTAGATATTGGCGAGCAATGAAGCACTGGAGACTGTTCTTCACTACTATGAAGCCAAACGCTGCACTGCCTACAACCGAAGCGAATCCCATATAGGCTTGTAGACGCAGTAGAGAGCCGGATGTGAGACCTTCTTCGTGTCCTTGATACATCTGCAACAGAAACGAAACTAAATTGTACACGGATGTATTAAGTTTCTTTTGTCATAACTGGAAATTCTTTCCGAAATGCCATTGATGTAAAAATGAATAGGAATCCCCTTTCCACATTTTTGAGGATTTGGATTTTATCAAAGGCTTTATTTACAGTTCCCTATTTTATTCATCGACTTTTAGGAGGTTTATTGATCCGTGAAGATTCTAACAAAGCAAGACCTTTTGAGATTAGGAACAATAATGGTTCTTTGATAAATGAGATCAGAAATTAAATTCGTGGGTGGCACACGCTCCAGTGGACTGACATGTGTTCCCTTGTGATTTATGGTTAAAGTGTTCAGTAGAAAAATGGTAGCCGTTCTTTTGGTTGTGCAGTCACATTATATAGTTTCGAATATCTAATTTTGACTGGAATGAGAAAATGTGAATTTTATATTCAGGAAAAATTAATCTAAGAAATTAGTTATGGACAAAAATAAAGTAATCGTGAATGAAAGATAAAAATATTTTTCCTTATACTGAACTTTTCCTTTATATGTAGCCCATCCTACCACCATTTCTGAAAGCCTGTTTAATCATGGTGTTTGGACCTTATATAATCAGACACATTCGTATAACTCTGGTTATATAATTTCTGGGTATAGCGGTCTCATTAAAAATACTTCGCTCATTTCAGGAAAAAGATGTAATAATTGCATGTTTCTACTGAAATGAATTATTTATATTGCATCAGTTTCTCTGACATTATTACTTTAAGGGATTTTTAGTTTAGTATAATAGATATCTGAAGCAAGACAAGAGTTATTTTAGAATGAATAAAGTTGAAAAGAGATCTCTCTTAACTTTTAAACTACATCAGCCGGAAAATCTTCTGCCTCAATGAATTTAGCTTGAGCAGACTCACAAGACGGTCTTTATGGAATCGTGTTTTAAACTTGCAACTGCTCAATTTTAAAACTTAAATCTTATCAGTAGCCCAACATGTTTTCATTGAGGGATCTGATAATAGTTTAGTTATTAAGTTGTCATGCATATATACTTATGAAATCAATCAGCCTTTAGACGAAATTAAGTACAAATTTGATACCCATTCATTTAAACTGTGTATTTTATTCATTTTATCTTTCTTTGTTTTGCAGTTATCATTTTAAATGATATTCGGATCGCTAGGCAGATAGATTTTCTCACAATGAATTTCTTTTCAAAATTTGACAAAAATTTACAAATTTGGCTCTAAAATTTTTTTACGTTGTCAGAACAGACATAACTAAAAAAAGTGTTTATTAAATGTATAATCGTTTAAGAGTTGGAAAATCTTCAAAATGTCGAGTTCCAAATTCTTTTTTCATGATTGCAATGTTTTCTTTTAATATACAAAAATCAATTAAAAATGAGTCCTTGTGGATAAGTAAATTTGATAATAAAATTATTGACATTTGAAAAAAGTTACACAATTTTTTCACTGAAATTCGAGTATTCTTATAGAATATTGTTGACTGTCATATGCAAATTCATGACGAATATAATTGTGGTTGTTCATCCAACAGCAAATGAATATGAATAAATCTTTTATATCCAATGCACGAACAAGCTAAACCTATTAGTTCATAAGGGACGGGGCTGTACAAACTTCAAGACAGGAAAATATAAGGAAGTAAAATAAAAATGATGAAAATATTAAGTTTTTGCAAATATTTTAAATCTTAAAATGTTGTTGGCTGAGGTGAACGAAACTGTACTCAACTGCAAAAAGAAAAATTTATACTTTTCAACTTATATAACACAAACAAACATTTTAATTAAAAAGTTTATATACTGTAAAAGCTCTTTATTCGGGGGGTATATGTTCCATAAACATGCCGAGAATACAGAAACCGTGAATACGGAATGGTAATTTATATGGGATTATAGGGGATACGTTCCTAGGTGACTATATATATATATATATATATA
>JAPMOQ010064997.1:1033928-1061132 GCA_026543055.1 Argiope trifasciata | reverse complement strand
TCCTGACGAAGTTTTCAGGCCGGATTCCTTTTCTATTGACTATTTTTTTCTATTGATTATTTTGATTCGGTTGTCTTATTTTGTTAATTAATTTATATTCATTTGTATTTTAGTTTTATCTGCATTTGCGCTCTCTAAATACAATGATTGATTTAAAAACATTTTAATTCTTAAAACTTGTTTAATCAGTAATGATTTTTTAGTTTCGATTCCGGTTTTGGTTTCGTTTCCGTAGTTACTTCTGTTTCTGTTTTGTTTAAATAATTCTTTGAATATAGTATTGTGGATTTGTTTCATTAATTGGTTCTTATTCATTTACCTTTCTTTTTGTGAACTTTTAGCGTGTAATTCTGAATTGAGTTTTAATTTCGATTTCGACCTATTTGGTTTCGTTTTAATTTTGTTGATCAAGAAATGTGTTTTGATTGTTTTAATAATTTTATGATTATATATATATATATATATATATATAATATAAATTTATAAATCAATTTAATTGAAGTTTTTGAATATTTTGATTAATTATCTTAAGGCTTAGGCAATTGTTTGAAGAATTTTGTAATTTCCTATTGCTTGGCAGTTTTCAAACGCTCCTTCCATTCAGACTGATACGCAGCAGTCTCATTAGCAATTTGCCTCTTAAAAATAAGACTTTGTACCATAGACGTCAATGCTCATAAAGAAATCGCAAAGCCCATTTGCCATTCTTAAACCTTCACTAAGATTTTTCAAATTAAATGTCACTTTTACAGTGCTTGTTGAAGCCTCTTCTTCAATGGGTTGTGAATTTAACATTTCCTCCAAGTCGGTTTCAGTCAAATCTTCTCTTACGATTCAAGCAATTCCTATTCCATTCGCTATTTCGGCTATGTTTGCAGTTTGCATTTAATAACATACTTTAGGCAAAGTTGTAATAAAACCTATTTTACTTTTTTATTAGTCCGTTTGACCGCATTTACAAAGAATATTGGGTCGGATACCTATTGGAATCCTTTTATTATTAGGTACTAGCCGCCTTTGGCGACCAGCTGGTTCGCCATGAGTAATTCGTTCTAAAATTTTCAATTAAATCACATATTCATTAGCCTTGAAGTAATTCCGGGCATGTATTGGCTTGAAATAAATATTTTCTTTAAGATGATGGACGGAAAATTCTAAAAGTACACCTTTTCCTAATAATATTCTTTAATTTTATAAATCAGTCAGTTTGAATCATCGGTTATGCTTCCAAAATATTAAAAAAAATTTCGATGATGTTGCCAAAATATTAAATATGTTTTTTTAAAGAAAGCGAGAAAGGGAAAAAAAAGTATTGAACTAATGATACAGATATTGCAAACGATTACATAAATATGCTATTAAGTCGGGATTTCAATGCATATCCTGTCTAAATTCAATCAGGTTTACCGTAAATAAAGAAGATTTATTGAGTCAATGATATAGATATTGCAAACGATTGTAGAAACCTTTGCTTTGCATTTATTTTTCAATGAAAATATCACATTTCATATTTATTTTATTTTATGCAGTCACGTGCTGAAAGTTGCATTTCTTTAGATTTATTTTGCGATGATAGTTTTTTTTATTCGAACTTCCGGCATTCTTTTATTTTATCCAGTCACGTGATAAAAACATGGTTAAAATATTTCTTTAAAAATTCGTTAAATATAGAAGCTTACGTTATAAATTTAAAAACACTGATACCGTTAGAAAGCTAATTTTTTTTATCTTTAAATTGATATAAAAATCATACTTGTGCAATAATATTTTCGGAAGTTATAGCGGAAAAACGTCGAAATTTCGCTTAAATTTTAATTAATTCAAATTCTAATTAAAAATTCGAAAAAAGGGCTCCGAGGTGCACATTCCGGACCTCCAAGGTATACATGTACCAAATTTGGTAGCTGTAGGTCCAACGGTCTGCCCTGTAGAGCGCCAACACACACACACACACACACGCACACACACACACACACATTGAGCTTTATTATAAGTATAGATGTACTTATTAGATCCGCGAATATAGAAATTGGGTCGCATATTTTTAATCCGAGAATAGTGAAAACGCGAATGAAGAAAACGCGAATAAGGAGCTTTTACTGTATCAACATACATTTATTTGTTTATAGATGTACGAGTTTTTTATTATTGAGCTTATTAGATCTCTTAACATATTTCTACAGAAGATACTTAATGTTTCTGAAAATAAAATTTTAAAAGTTCTAGGAATTGTACTCGTATATCACAATTGTATTATCATTACTTTCTTTTTATTCCGAATTTCTCAAAGAATACTTAAATTTAGAAAACATGGTTTCAACCAATCGTAAAAACATTTGAGCAAACAACATTACTGAATAATTGATGGCAACCTCGTTTATCTCTTTCATTTATATCATCTGAAGATTCTAAAAATATTTTTGCATCTAACGATGGCGGAATATCCTTAAGATTCTTCTCTCCATTCTGAACACTTATGAAATCCAAACAAACTTCATTCGCTGCACTTGCAAGATTACTTAGTATTTATTTATGATGTTTTTTGAGAATCAGGATTCTTCTTACTATCGTCTAAAATGTTGTAACAGAGTTAATTCTTGTGCTAGTGTTGGCACGCGAACGTGTTTATCTTTCGTTAAAACGTTGCAGTAGATTGGACTTAAGGAAGTTGGTATTTATTTAAGATTTATTATCCTGGAAGGCTTTTTTTTTTTTCATGCTCAGCAGGCATACGAAAAAACGGAATTATTTTTTCGACCAAGTGTTTTTATTCTACAAAAGCAATTTTGTATTTAGCTTTTAAAAATGCGACTAGATTAGCTAGAACCAGCGTCTTCTTAGATGTTCTTAAATTTTTTTACAATTTAATTGCATTATTTATTTTGAAAATTTTTTTATAGTAGTTATGTTGAAAAATTTACATACCACTAGCTTATTGAAATTATTGTTTTGGGAATCAAATATTTAAAGTTATTTCTGAAGTTATTAAAATTGTTTACTTATTTTTGGAATCAGTTTTGAAATGACTAAAATTATTTACTTAATTTTGGAATCAGTTTTGAAATTATTAAAATTGTGTACTTATTTTTGGAATCAGTTTTGAAATGATTAAAACTATTTAATTATTTTTGAAATTGTTCGTGAAATCATTGAGACCTATTTATATTTTTAAAGTATTAAATTTAATTACTTCCTTTATAAAATTGTGATTCTTAGATTTAGTAAAATTTCTTGATTACTACTTTTATTACTTTATTTATCAAAATTACTTATTGCTAATTTATACTACATATTTATAAAAAAGGGAACGTAGTCTCCCAAAAGTTCCTCGCATACTCTCTAATAAAGTTGTTACACCAGAGAAAGCCTTTTATGGCAGTGGCATACAGCAATTGCAAAATATTAATCTTTGACGAGAATCCAGCATTTTTACTGATTCTATCGTGTCATTCTTGATGTTTAAAACCTAGCATGCAGTTCATAGTATTCGATGACGAAGATAGAGTTTCAGGCGCATTTTCATGAGCGTTTGGGGAAAAAAACTCACGTAGAATTACATTTATAGCTGAAGAATTCTATACCAAATTCGATAGATTTAAATATCTGTCTTTTTTAGCTATCATGTTCATATATTTCTGGAAATGCAAACCGATAGATGATCCTCCGTTTGCTAAATTTGTTTAAAAATTTGATAAGTTTCTATCAAATTTTTATCGAATTTTATCTGTCTAGATCCATTCGATTTGTTGTTATCATTTTAATTATAGATTCAGACAGTTAGACAGACAAACAAACTTCCTCATAACTGATTTTGTGCAAAATTTAATAAAAATCTGTAAAGGTGTAGAAAAGACTGTATATGAAATTTTGTTCGTTTATCTTATTGAATGGTCTTTGTCACAGACAGTCAGATATTTTATAAAAATGTGTTTTTCAAACTCAACAAAGTCTAAAAATTGGAAATTCGCCAAATTACGCTCATTTTTTGTCAATTGTAATGCACTCTCTACTCTTTGTATAGAGAAAATAATTATGTACTGTTGATTAAAACTATTAAATATTAAAAATAAAGTTTTTATTGGTTTTTTAGTGTTTATATTTAGACACAATTCTTCTGTATAAGAATGATAAACCACATTAAATATAATTTTTATGTTAGCCACATGAGCTTCGAATCAGGCAGACTTCGTTGAATTTTTGCTACATGCATTGCAAGTACAAACATAATGAAGCTATATTTTGATTTTGAAAAGTCTATTGCAAGGCAGTATTTCAAATCCTATTTGTATCTGCACATGATTCTTACCAGTAAGAAGAATGGGACGTGCGTGCCAACTGCGGAGAAAGCACTTCCGGCGATCAAGATCTGCACCGTTCTGGACCTGAGCACAGTGAGATCGAAGAAGGGCGGCTTCTCCTTCTGCGCCCCTTTGTCTTTGGCTTTAGATCGCTTCTGGAGACCTTTCAGGTGCAGGATGGCTCTGCGTTGTGGGTGATACAGGGATGCTGGTCTGTAGAAGATGCCCAGCAAAAAAGTAAGTGAGACCAGCCCGGTGATAGCCTGCAGACCCAGTCTCCATCCGAGGGTGCTAGGAGAAAAGATTTAAAAAATCCCATCAAATCAGCTTGTAAAGGAAAGATAATAATGAAAAAAATTATGAAAAGCTTATGACTCTCTGTTGCATTAAAATAATTATCTGTTCTGATGATGTCGTGTCCGTGTTTCCACGAAAAGGAGATGCAGTAGATTCTGAGGATAAATACCCCTGAGCATTCGAAGGCAGAATTCTGACTTCAAGCTCATATGATGATGATTCTAACATTTGCTTGCAAAATCCCTTTTTACAGGGGGCTAAATTCAAACGTCTCATGAAACACAGAAAAACAACCATGTCCGTACCGAGACTCGAACCCGGTACACCTAGGTCACGGGGAAGACGCGCTACCCCTATGCCAAGACGCCGGCTAATAAAGCTTTGCTCAAGTTTAAGTATTCAAAACATCATCGAAGAAAGAAGCGGCTTTGATTAGTTGTAGTTTACAAGAGTAAAATCCCTCTTGGAATTGATTTCATAAAATAGAATTTAACAGCCTACGATTAATATATTACGAAAGAAGGTATTTATAGAAATAAAGAAATTCAGTCCTCCTTCCCTGAATTTTGGTGAAACCTTTTCCTTTTTCGTGAAGAAATTCCTAACTGAACAAAATGAATAAAAAATGTAACATTATTTATATGTTAAAGAAAAGGCAAGCTTAAGAGGTGCAAGCAGCTACCTGACGGCATGAGCAACCAGAAGTGGCACCAGTGCTGTACCAGTCCCAGAGCCGCAAACCACGAAGACTTCGACGAGCTCTCTTCTCTTCTTGAAGTACTGGCCGACCATGAGGGTGGCTGTGCTGCGTGTGAGGCCGAGGCCAGCGCCCAGCACGACACCGCAGCTGAAGTGCAGCTGGTGCAACTGAGAGGCGAAAGATGTGAAGAGGCAACCCAGGGCGCAGACCAGCCCGCCCAGGATGGCCAATAGGCGGGGACTCTTCCGCCGGCCAAGCGAGACCACCACAGGAGTCAGAAGAAGACTTACAGACATACAGGATACTCCAACGATCACTGAAAGATAAAATAAACATTGTGAGTTGAGAAAATCAAGTTGAAAAGGAAGTTCACTACAGGTGAAAAGGTATTCTACGGTACGATTTCAAACTGAAAAAGAATGACATTCTTCAATTTGTGAAAAAGCGATCACATAAAATTAAAATGGCAGAGTATTTACAAGTATTACAATCATTATAATCTGTACAAAATTCTTTATTCAGTGAATCCAAATATTATGATTTAAATTGATGGAAACCGGTTAAGTTAATCACTGTAGAATCGGTCCCTCTCCCCCCAGATTGATGCATGAATATATATTAAATTCAGAATTTATATGCATGTACGCATGTCATTGATGTCTTTCCATCAAATAGATACTAGTGGAATATTCCAAGTACCGGATCTTTACTAATAATTAAGGTGGGTGTGTTGACGCTCTACTATTCAGACCGCTCGTCCTATTGCTACAAAATTCCTCATGTACATACATTGAAGATTGGAAATATGTACCACGGACAGGTTTTCCTTTCAGATTTTAACTAAGATTTAAATTTTGATTCCCAAGATAACTTCCAAAAATATTATTCAACAAAAAATAAATTCGAATTTTTTTTTCATGACACTAATCAAATAGTAGTGATATTTCCACTTGAATTTTGGTAATATTCAAAATGTTTTGCTTATTTTCCTACAATTCATCGTTGCCTTGTAATTCAAACTGTTTTCATTCGTTATTTAATCGTTATTTCCTTTTACTGTTGAAAGTTGAAAAAAATAGATTCTGTAGAATATCTGTGAACTTACAAGAAGAGTTTTAAAAAGTTGAATTTACAATACCGGAAAGTCATAAGGTAGATGAATCAAGTATTTACAATTCTAATATCGCTACTATGACATGTAATTGCCGGCGTCCTGACATAGAGATAGCATATCTCTCGGGTTCGAGTCCCAGTTCAGGCGCGGTTGGTCTTCCCTTGTGTTCTATCTGTGAGATGTATGAACTAGCCCTCCAGTAGAAAGGGGATGTGCAAGCAGTGTGTGCGTGTTTCAGCTTTATTTCAGCTAGAAGTCAGACTTCTGCCTTCAGGTGCTCAGGGATCTTTACCCTCTGAAGCTACTAAGCCCCCTTTCCTTGGAAACACGAACACGGTATCATCATCATCATCATTACAGGCAACTATTTCCATGTGAAAACTCCATATATACAATGCGCAAAGCATATGTAAAACAATTAAAGTAACCTATCCTTAATACCTGGCAATTTCATAGAACTTTTTTTTTCTTATTTTTTAGCAATATTTTAAACGACTTTTTACTTAATTCCCAACAATTAACCATTTTCATCGTTGCCTTGTCAAAAGTTGACTGTTTCATCCCATATTAAATCGTTATTTTCTTGTTGTAATTTAAAGGATTAGTGTAGTATTTGTAAGCTTACAAGAAGAATAAAAAGAAAATGAAGCTCCAATACCCCGAAAGTTATACGGTAGCGAAATCACCCATTTATTACACTTTTAATGACGCTATGATGGCATGTGACTGTTTTCATTAGAGAGTTTCATGTACACTATGAACGGAGCTTATATAAGTTATTTAAAATCTGGAAATTTAATTTGATGGTGGCATAGATATTTAGATATATCGAAACCATTTGAATGAAATATGCAAGTGGTGTTTATATGAAAAGGTACAAAACGGCACTGTGGGAATAAATGAAGACTTTGTTCAAAGTACACACCATAGATCTGAGCACAACGATTTCACTGATTAATGAGCTGAAGGATTCCTTATTCCCATAATTCCTGCGACCGTGATGAAACTCAGTTCTACACAGCGTCCTTGAGTTCATCCTTCAAGGTCCACTACTTGTAGAATTTCTCTAGCACAAAAGAATCATTAACACAGATTTGTATAGTGAGACACTCCTAAGACTATTCTGGTCCATTAAGAACAAGGACTACTCATCGCAGGTGGGGTTTAGATCCATGATAATACGCATCCACTCGTTTTCAGAGTCACACACGCAGAACTGACAAAGTTCAAGTAGAAGCAGCTCGACCATCCAACTTTCAGCCCGGACATGTCGTCCTGTGGGTTTCATGTGATTGGTTAAATCTAAAAAACATCTGATCTAACAAATGATCTGAAAAACATCTGATCTAACAAATGATCTAAAAAACATCTGAAACCGATTTCGAAGGCGAACTCAAGAACACTGTGAAGGATTGGGTCTTATCCAAGCAGCAGGGATTTTGGATCAAGGAATCTTTCGGCTAGTTAATCAATAGGATCGTTGTCTCAGACCAGGTGCATACTATGAATAGTCTTTTGTTATATCCACAGTGTCGTTTTGTACCCTTTCATATGAACACCACTTGTAACTTGAATGCCCGACGGACAAGCAGGTCACCAAATGCGAATAGCATAACATTAAAAGATCGAAAACTAATTTTAGCTTATGTGATCCCAAAGTAATAAATAAAATTTATTACTTTTATGAAACACATAAATTAAAATTAATTTAATCTCTTATCTTAACCATTGCATCTTGTTTCTTCTCTCGCAAATAAAATCCATTATTCTCTCAAGTTTAAATAAAATTATATAACAAATGCTAGACTAGGCATTTCATTATTTGTGTCCTCGTGCTAAGTAAATCAATAATTAAATGAAAACTCTGCTTTCCAAAAGGGGCAAACATCTTTCTCAATTTATATAATTTGTTAACAAGATACGTTGCTCCTAAATTGTTAAGGCGGTGTTGCCATGACAACTATAATACGACGTCCGACAGCTGTCGTCCTGGATTAACTAAAGTAAAGGCTTCGGAATTCTTTAATGTAATTTTATTTACAGAATATTTGAATTAATATCATCAACCATTAATCTAGATGAGAATAAAATGCCATTAATTTTGACATGAGATGGAATTCCAACTGGAGATTAAAAAAAAAAAAAGAAAGAAAGATTTTATTTATTTATTGTTTTGTTTTTCCTTTTCGTATTGTTGCTTTTTTGTCTGACGGCATTCTTAATAACTGTCAACATATATTGTCATTCTAGTTGGTAGCATCGGAGATGACTGTATTACATTCTTCTTCAGCTTTTGGCAACATTCCTAAGACGGATCATGTCAACCATTTCATTAATCGGAAGGGTTGTTGGTCAACAAAAACATTATTTTCTAATTTTCTTTATTGAGATATGCCTTTAGGAGGAGTGCATTATTTTATTGATTCAATCATTCCAATGGAATTTTGTATGCTGGATATTAATGCCCAACATTATTTTGCTTCATAGGAAAGGATGTAAATGTTCTAACATAATGTATTAGCTAAACATTGTTGCATTTTATTGCACAAAAAAATGACACTTTGTAACATGTAAGATTATTTCTAAATCTTTGAGGATCCTTTATAGAATTCTATTACATTTCTTGGGGATATTTAGAGAAAATATTTTAATTAAATCCTTAATTAAAATTAATTGATAGACATTTAATTTTATAAGAAGTTTGAATAGAAATGTTATATTAAAATACTTAAATATTTATTTATCTTATATGACAATTAGAAATATTTTATTATTGTAAATTTCATCTTTTGTAGTAATTATTGATAATTAGAGGCTGCTCATGTAGTTAAGAAAAAATATATCCTTTCTAGAAGTGATAGTTTCCCTGAAATGTTTTTAGATGTTTTCAAATAAATACGGTTAAACATGATATGCCTTTGGAAGTAATTTTCAAGAAAGCTCCTATTAGCATGCAGTCGTTAGAATTTTTTTTTTTATCCTTGATGATCAATCGTTGAAATACGGTTTATGCACAAGTATCAGAAAACTAAGAAGATACTTTGAACTACTATTTCTAATAAACTGAAACTAAAATTTTATATATAGCTGCAATTGTAATCACAAAATCTCACATTCAATTTTATATTTTTAAGTCATTGCGTTTTTGAGTCACAACATTTACATGTTTTTGAAAGTACAAAAAAAACAGATAGTCAACACTTTGACAGATGCGATTCAAAATTTGATAGATATCTATACTTTTAATGTTAAAACTGTGAACAAAATTTTATTTAATTAAATTATTAAGATTTTGCCGGCACCATCCTGGCACTTGAACTTGAACTTAGTTAACACTTAAATACTTGAACTCTTGTATGACCTAAATGCTTTAAAGGAATAAAAATGATAGGAGATTAAATATTTTATTTTCTCATATTTCCTTGTTATTAAAAGTGGAAAGATTATTTTAGGAGTTTAAAGGTTTTCCTTTTAAATGTTAAAATCTTTAATAATAAGATAATAAGTATTTAATAAAATATAATGTAACAATAATAATTACATAGGGAGTATTTTTTCAAGAATAAGGCAGCGATTTATTTTAAATGAAAAAAAAAAGAAAAGAAGAAACATGAAATTTACAATCGCAAATTTCAAGTTATCATTTGAGAATATTATCATTTCTAAGTCATTATTAGTCTAACTTAATTTATGTCCTTAACCAGTTTACGCTAGTTTGAAAAAATCACTTCACCATTAAGAATGTTATAAATAATTTTCAATTATTGACTTCAGAAACTTTTAAACCTAAATATTTGATACCGAATTATTAAAATTATCACTTGTGTTCTCTTTTCCTCTAAATTAACCGCTTAACTCTAACTGTTAATTATAAGTGGAAATGGCAATAAAATTGGTATTTTTTCATCAAATTCGAAGCAAGAGCCTTTATCAAGTGCGTATTATCAAACCTTTAACTTATTGATAAAAAGTTTTGATAACTTTTATCAGATCTTTTAATCATTCATTTGATACAGCTTAGCCAACGAAGGTTCTTGCACCATATATTTCAAAATTCTGATCCAATTCTCCACCCACTAATCGTCTCAACTCTTATTTCTTATCACTCAATGCATCTAAAGAGAAACTTCCTCTAATTTATAACTTTTTTAACCTTATTTATGTACATTTATAAGTAATGATACCCCCCCCCCCTACGAACTATTTTGATAAAGGTCATTCTCACTGCCTTATAAAGATGCAATCATAAGTCAAAAATTGACACCTGAAAGTAGTTCCCGGCACGAAATCGCAGTCAATTTTCCTCGTTTTTCTCCCTTTCTTAAGCGAACAATCCATTCACGTCAATGAAATCCATCCATCATGTTTCACCTGTCAGTATTCGCGAGCGACTTGTAACTTTTCTATTAAGGTATAATTATCAAAACATGAACGGTTCAAAGCGAACAGAGATAGGAATCGTTTGGTGAATGAAAACAGAAATTAATTTAATTAAACTTTAATGGGAAAATAACTGTGACTGAGAAGATTGCTTTTTTATCTCAAATAACTGTAATGGGTTGTTATTTTTGAGATAGAGGAAGACTATTTATTTCGTTTTTTTTAATTGAACGATAAATATGAAGGATGGTATTTTACGAAAGGAATATTATTTTTAAAAGTGTACGAAGAATAATTTTTTTTTTCATTGATATTCTAAAATTTGAGCTTAAACATTTATGAGCTGAAAAAAATCTGTGTGGAAAAAGAGTAACTTACGAAAACAAAATCTGTTTAGACTAAGGGTTGCTGGAATCAGTAAAGGCATGTAAACAGCAGCTGTGTAATCAAATTTAAAAATATTTATGATGGAGGATGTATCTTTCCTTTTTTTTTATTTCAAATATCTGCTGCGTGTTGATTATTTTTTTATAATGGAGAACTTGTCATCGGTATTTTTTATTTTGTAATTTTATTTCGAAAGAAGCTTAATATTGTTTATTAATATTTAGAATATCGAGCTTAAATCATGATTAATTGGTATTAAGCTCTAGTAAGCTTAAGTTCGGTTAAAATATGTTTTTTAAAAATTCAATCTATCAAAGTGATTAAGGGTGTATTCAAAAAAATCTTTATCTTTAAGGATAATACAAAATTTTAGTACGGCTAGAAATTTTATTTTTCAATAATAAATTTTATTTTTATTTAATTATATTTCAGGTAAATTATTAATTGCTGAAATATCACAAAGAATGCTAAGGGTCTTTAAGTATTTAAAGATATAAATTAGAATTTAAATAAAAATAGCATCAATTAAATTTAAAAAGAGAATGCAGCTAGGGCATATACAATTATTTCTCTTATTTTCACCAATTGTAAATACATAAATTTTTTTCTACTTATTTCGCAATAAAAGATGAATAGATGCCTTTATTTTGTGACATAGTTTTCTTAAATATTACGTTTTAACTTTTAAGTGCTAATTTATGATATATTTTTTAAATCGTGATCAATTTCTCGCTATATATTTAAGCACGTATTTAATATTTTCATTAAATAATTCATAATTTTAAAAGGCACAAAAGATTATTTGTGTTCCATAGTTTTAGGAAATAGCCGAAAAGTCACCAAACTACCACTTATTTTTAAAGTTATTTACATTTCAAACAGAGTTTCTTCCGAGTATACATTTCTATACTTCCTTGTATATTAGTGCAAAATTTTATAGATAAAGATTAAATGATCTAGATTGTAGAGCAATAGCAAACACATTAGATAAGCACACTCATTTTTTTATTATTAGAAGTTATTCTGAGCTTATTTGCATTTGACAATTTTAATATAAAAATATTTTAAACCTAAAATGTGTACTTATATGTAAGTTTATTACAAATATTTGCCATTTATTTACGTAGGTAACGCAATGGTGCATAGTATACTACTATGCATACACTAATACAAACGTACACATACTTACGTATTACAGATATTTTTGTAAGTATACCCTACGTACACTTACAAAATTTGACAGGAAAGAACATTAATTCTAACTTATAGGAAATTCAACAAACAAAAATAAACAGCAATTTAATACACATGCACGAGTATATCTTAGGTACATAATCAAACACAGATACACTCGTTTTTTGAAATTGAAAATTATTACTCCGAAATGATATGCCTTATCTTATTATTTTTAAATACACTATCTATGGATAAAATGTTATTAATATATTCTGTCAAATGCAGTAGCAAAGTGAGCCGTATCAACCAGTTAACTCTTTATTTATTGACGGTACTTAAAACTACCATTTAAATCTAGTTTATATGTTTACTATATGACTATTTTTGCTGATTGTATTCTAAAGAACATGGAGAATGTAACCCAAATAAAATGAAGTTAATACAAACTAAAAGTAGGAATTAAAAATATTTTATTAATTAAATTAATTAAAATATTTATGTTAATTACATTTTTTTCTTGGGTTCCCTGGTATTATTCTGCAAGAAAACTAAACTACTGGTGCGAAAATGAGATTGAAAAATTGATGGCAACATAATTCGGTAAATAAAGGGATAAATGATTCAATAAAATTTAATCAAATGCATAGATCTTGGAAATAAGAATTTATTTTCAAATCTATATAAATAATATTTTATTCTTAGGTGTATGGAATGGAATATATATCATAAAAACGCTGTTCTTTTAAAAGGAGGGGAAGGAAACCAGGATTATATATATATATTGTTTCATACTTTTATTATTATTGAAGTGTATCAGTTCGAATGTTCAGAAATTATTATTTCTGAATTTGAGGTAAAAAAAATAAAGCATCATTACTAGTTCAAAATCATACTCGTAAGTTGATCTCCAAGTTCAAATACTGATAATAAGGAGTAATGTATAGTTACTAATAATAAGGATTAATGCATAGTTACTAATAATAAGGATTAATGCATGTTAAGGAGCTGAAGGTCAAACCTTTAATTTAGAGTTATCAAACTTGCCATATATTTAATTTGGGGATAGAAATGAGCATCTTTGAGCAAAGTTTTTGCGTTCTGTTTTAGTTTCATCATAATTTATGAAAACTTATTTTTATAGCTTAAAGTTGATAAGTCATTTTTTACAATGATACGAAATTTTATGCTTTATATATAACTTTTTTTTAATTAAATATATTTTACAGCATATTTCATAACTGATATGAAAATGAAATTATCATTTTTGCTATTAATAATTTCATTCTTTTTTTAAAAAAATTGACGATGATTAAGTTATAAAGATTCGGCTTATTTTCTCATCTTGAGTAGGATATAGTATAAGGATTCTTGAAATAAAATTATGTTGTAATTGTATTAAGGATTCAATTCTGTACCAAGTAATGATGACTTTTTAAAAGAAAGGATCCATTATTATTTTATTAATTAATTTGCACTGTTTTTTTTGTGAAATTTTGTGCAAGAATATATGGATAAGAAAAATTAAGGAAATACAAAATACAATGAACAGAACAATACAAGGTTTCAAAAGTAGTATTAATTTTAGAACCATTAATATTTGTAGTTTAAAACTTTTCATTAATTAAACCCATAGTTACCCAAACTATTTAATTAAAAAAAATTTTAACAATAATTAGTAGCAGAGATCCAACTGGTCACTAAAAGTGGTCATTTCATTTACAATAAGAAATTAGTTATATGTCCATTTAGAGAAAATTCATACATCCACAAGCTTTGATTTTTTTCCTTTTTTAAATAATGAATTTTTGTTCAATTTATCAGTGTCTTTTTCTTAAGTGTATGTTAAACACCCAAGACTCATTTGCATTAAAATAACATCAAGACAACACACTACAACCCCAAAATTAATTTAAAACAAAGAAAGGATCCAAAGAATATGTATCAACGAAACTTATCAAAAATGCCACAAACTGTTTAAAACTTGTTGCTCTATGATATATTTAAAAAAATGGGCTCTTATGGTACAAGAAGGGGCAGTAAAACAAGATCCATAGGCCATTAAGTTATGCATTTATTCAAGAGAAAAAAAATGGCGTCTTAAAAGAGGTCGTCCAACACTATCATCGATCTCCGGATTCATTACAATTCAGCGCACGACCGGCGATAACTCATGATATCTATTTACTGCTTTCGTTTGCTTTAGCCGAGATCAAGATTTATCCTGGGAATGTTTCGCTGTCTTAGTAATAAATGCGATCAGATTGCACATTGTTATATGCGAGGCTTTTATTGATGGAATCTGAATTTGTCAGATGAACTGAGTGACATTTATTTGTTATTCCAAATGGCTTTGCTATTAAATGCTTTAATAAATTTAATTAGAATTAAGAATATACACGCATTTTTATTAGGGTATTAAATATTACAATTTTAATTACCTTCTCTTCTTTTTATTTATTGTTTCTTAAAATCATAAGCAAATGGCGGCACGTGAAGGTAATCAAAATTTAAATTAATTAATAATTAACTGATAATTAAGTACTGAAAATATAGATATAAAATAAGTAATCGAATTGATTAAGATATTAAAAAAGTGTAGGAAGATTTAAACTTTGTAGCAGATAAAGGCCTAAAAAAATTGTTGTAAAATCTGTTTTACACGCATGAAGCTGAAGAAATTAAATAAAACCATTAAAAAATCTTTTTTTTTTTCAGAATTTTTGCATAATATACTGAATACGAAAATTTGAAGGATAATATGCGATTCTTACAGTGAATTCTTTCAAATAGTACTCATATTTAACAAATATAATTAATTTTTTCAAAAAAACTTTACATTTGCAAGGATATAAGGGTATATTTTATGCCGGATTTACCATTCGTCAATATATTTAACCGTATGAATACAAGTACGTTACAAATGATCGACATCAGGGGCTGTCAATATTTTCCATTTAATCACCAGATATGTATTGAAATTTACTGGAGAATGTCAACATTCTGGAACTTCGATCTCCCCCATACAGCCCTCCCATAATGTTACAGCTAATGCGATTAATAGATTATTATTAAACTAACCAGTCAAACTGAATAATAGATTTATAAATCTATTATTATTAAAAATAACCATAGTATACAACAAAACTTCGCAATGTTTTGAATTTTAGAAATTAAAAAACAATTCTTTTACAAACTTTTTATCAATTTGTTTCAATATTTTCCTGTATGTCAAGATCTTTTCATCGTGCAATTGAATATTTAATCTTATACATTTCATCAATTGTTGAAAGCTGAGAAATAAAGGTTCAATTTGTTATCCCGATTATATTAGGCATTTTGTGAGTTATACTTAAGATATTTAATTCTGATTAAATATTCTCCATATTTTGATTGAACGATTCGGTACTGAAAAATGGCAAATCAAATCGTAAATTAATAAAGCAATACTAATGAATGCAAATTGGCGGAATGATATACCCAAAAAACTTCTCGTATATTGACTAATAAATGCATTTGTGTATTTACCACACTGGCGAAACAACAAGTATGAAAGGAACGTTAGCAAACGTTCATTGACGAATAATTGCTAGGAGGTGGTCAATGAAAACTGAAAATCGAGTACGAATCTCAAGCGTTGTTTTCGAAGTTTGACAAGAATTACAATTGCAGTCACATAATTACAAACTAAATTTCATTTAATATTGCGTATTTGAGTTATCTTATTATATACTCGTGAAAATACACAAAGACATACGGTCAAGCCCTTAATAAATAGTTTCGAGATTTGATAGGTATCTACATTTTGGATGTTAAATCTGTATTCCAAATTTATTATCTAACAATTTCCTTTTTGTATTTGTATTGTTCTTATATTTTGTTCTGACAAACGGATAGATTATTTTCAAAATAAATTTATTTCGTTCAAAATTTTGAGGATATATAGGCTTATATATGAAGACCCTATATCAAATTTTAAACATCAAGTTGAAAGTGTTTTTGAATTATCGTGTTCACAAACATACAGATATAATTGCAAAATTATGTTTTTTTACTCAGGGAATTCTAAAATAAAGAAATCCGTCAAAATAAATTATGTTACTATATATTTAAATATAGTCTTATGAATATATTTAAACTTTATTTTAATATATCTATATTAAAATAAAATTATCAAAAAAGCAAACAAAATTTATTGCGTTTAATTTTCTTCGTTCGCTTATTATGAATTACAGACGATAAAAAACAAAACTAATAATTGGAAATGAAAATGCGCTAAAAAAGAGAAAATAAAATTAGAAAACACAAAGAAATCTTATTAGAATTTTAATTATGTAAAAATTATTTTCATGATACTTCTACTACAGTATGTCTGCTTTCTAAATCATAGAAAAATTATAACATCCGCCAAAAAATACATGGATTCATTCTCGGATCAGAGATTAAAATGTATGAAATCGCCAGGAAAATGATTAATTAAAAATCAATGAATAAAGATATTTTGAGCATTTTTATTTTGAAATAGAAATAAATGTTCGAACAATGAAATCCAAATATTTCGAAAAAGTAATTTAGAATCTTGGATGCAAGAATTTAGGTTGCAGTTATTAGCATTGTTCGGGAAAAGTGATTTTTTTTAATTTCTTAAAAATCACTAGAAAATCACTTATTTACTTCTTAAAATTTAGTAAATCCCTTTATTTAATCATTAGAAAAGATATTAAACAAAAAAAATCTAAAACAAAGAAAAGCATTAAATAAAAAATACATTAAATTTTAAAACTCGAGCTACAAGATGTAAAACACCACTATCATGAATATGTTGTTGCACATCCTCAAGAACAACAGAGCTCTATCGGGGCCGCGGTGGCCTGGTGGTAAGGTCTCGGCTTCGGAACCGGAGGGTTTCAAGTTCCAGACTTGATTCTACCAGAGAGCCGTCGTGTGATGGGGTCTCTTGCACGTTAAATCTGTCAGGCCAAACGTCCTCCCGCTGGTGTGGTGTGGAGAGGGGGTGCCACTTCAGGCGTCGTCCTCGTCATCTGACCGTGGTTCAAAATTACGTTGTCTGTCCCAAAATAGCCCTCGTGTTTCTTTAAACGGGACGTTAATGTAACTAAACTAAACTAAAACTAAACAGAGCTCTCTCAAATCTATTCAGTTGTGCATCTTGAGGTAGTTCAATAAAAACAATGAATAGTGAATAAGATCCTGCGAGGCGAGACGCAGACAAATAACAATGTGATCAGACGAAGCCTTTCCACAGAAACACTTGGGTCACACTTCAAAGTCTTAGAGCCCTTAGAATATAGTTTTAAGGGGCGCAGAAAACTGGGCTGAGAAAACGAGTCAGAATAGTCTGATCCTGCCTATTACAATTAAAGTCAAATAGCCTCTTGAAAGACTACTCTTATATCAATGATGCACTGGCTTTTAGATCTCGAGAAAACTTCTTTGTGGGTAAGAGTTTCAGTAGGTACAGATGCCTCACTAGCTCCCGGTTTAGTCAGGGTGTCCGCAATCTCATTACCCTCGATGCCAACTGATAAGGTATCTATTGTAGATAGATCTGATGATTCAAGGAAAAGCGTTTTAGGTTTTTTAGTATATTCTCTCCAACATTATCCCTCACACCATGTCAGTTAACCAAGTATTGGATTGAGCTTCTACTAACTGACAGAATCCAGATTGGATTTTTATGAGCGAATTACTCGAGAATTCCAGTTCTTCATTGATGGGAATAAACTTGCTACATTTCATACTTGCAAGTACGATAGATTTGTCTGAATACCTTACAAACATATCTTACAAGTATAAATATTTCAAAATTAACTGTAAACAGACTAACTGGTAATAGTACAACAATGAATCACGACGTAGCATAAGGGTAAAATTTATGAAGTAAGAACTGATTTCAAATGAATCACTTTTTTTTTTATCACCAAATCATTATGAGTCCAAATCTCATTAGTTGGAAGGAAAAGTGAATTTAAAAGAAAAAGAAAAAAAAATCAATTTCGTTCAAGACATCAAAATCAAGTTCGCAATCATTTTTATCTCAAGATTTCATCGATTTTCAATTGCCATGACTACACGGGCATCAAATGCGAAGTCATTTGAGGAATTTCCTTTCAGAGTTTTTTTTTTAAATCCTTTTATCAGTGATTGAGATGACATTTAATGAAAACTCCAGCAATGCAGATGAGGAAGGCATCTTTGTTTGTTTAAGAGAATCAAGATAATTTTTCCTTTGTGTTTCTGACTAATTATCATTCTTATTCAAAATGGATAAATCAGATTAAGAAACAAAGATATTTTTTAAATGCAGGAAGTGTTATATTTCGTAATTTATTTTTAAAAATTCCTTTGGTTTTAAAATTTCTCTTTTAAATGATAATCTTCGTACTATTTTCTCTTGTATTTTTAGACTTTTTTCTATACCCTTTCTTTTTTTATTTATTTGCTTAATTTTCCATCTTTCTTACTTAAGGGTTTAACTACATAACATATAAAATGTTCATAGAATTCATGTACTGTTTTATAAAAGTTGCAATTTAGTAACTGTAATAAACTCATAGAAATTCAATAAATAAAATGATAAAAGAACGACCGGATTAATAAAAAGTCATCTAAATAAACATTTTAATAATAAAATATGTATAAAATGATACAAATGTAGAAATTACAATATTTCTACTTTTAATAAAAGCATTTATTTATTTTTGTAACTCCCGAGTTTACTTAGCAATTTTCAGATTACGCCAGAATCCCCAAGCTTCGTTATACATAAAATACCTTTATTTGACCAAAATGTTTTAGATTAACTCGCCAATTTTCAGTTCGCATCAGTGGCTATAATCATCGAAATTTTGTATTTAATACAATACATGTATTTTATGCATTTCATGTTTTATGCAATTCGGAGGACGTAAAAACAAACAAAACGTTGTTCTTTCAGGATGCCATTTTCGATGGCTGTACGTTGGATGAGGGGTGGTAAACAGAAATATAAGTAAATATTAGGTATTGTAATTCTGTGCATAACTAGAATTATCCCTAACATTAATTGTAAACATCTCCTCATTTGTCTTTTCACTTTTGACGAAATAAATGGCCTGGACGCAAGAACAAAAGCCCAGAAGATTTTCGAATCCCATAATGAGCAGCATATAAAAATTCCGTTGTATTGGAATTCAAAAATATAGACTTTTTGAATTAGAATTAACCATTTGTATCATTGGGTTTTTTAGCCATTGCATTTACATGTATGAAAGTAGAAACATGCAGACAGTGAATACTTTAACAGATGTGTAGGACAATTTTACAAGAATCTGCATTTTAGGTGATTCACCTGCGTATCAAATGTTATGTATTTAGATGAATTTTGTTATTGAGTTCGCTCATACTCAAACAGCTGAACACACATGCTTTCTATGAATCAATTTGGTTCAAAATTTGATCAAAATCTACAAATATGATCCAAAGATCATAAATCATTTTCGCCCGCTTAGTTTAAATTGCCTTTGACAGACATTAATAATAATAATTTTTTTGGTTTCATTGAAGTCAGAAATGTGTAACTTCATCAAATCTCGAAATTTTTGGAGACTAATAATCTGTCTCTTTGTACACCTCACTTATGAGAAGTAAAAACTGGTTTAAAATACTGGATAAATAACAATTGCGTATTCATAACGAAATAGTATGGAGTAGAATTCGGATTAGGAGTAAGCTAATGTGTCTTTATCTAAAGTTCAAACTTGCGGAAATCCTTCACATCCTCATGTCATTGCTGTAAAAAGAACAATTAAATTAACTAATTAAATTAATATGTTTCTCTAAGCACAGGCTGAAATTAAAAGTATGTAATTTGAGTTCAAATTTTGAAATTTTAAAAATTTGCAGTTTTTTTTTATTAATTTTTATTTTGAGAGTGTCAAAGCGGAATTTTTTAAAATTTCAAAGCTGGAATGAAAACAATTAAAAAACTTAAATATTATTATAACAAAAAATTAAACATTTTATCAGAAATGCTAAAAATTATTTCATTATCTAACACGACATCTGAACAGTTAGTTAAGAAGTAGAAACCTTTCACGAGCTATTGGGCTATAAACATAAATTGTTTTGAACTCAAGAGTGGCATATGTTAATCTGGAGCTTTCAGCTGCGTAATTCTTTAAGAGAAAAAGTAATGGTAAAAGAGATTATAACCTTTTCACAGACTTATAAGTTTCGTGGAAGAAGTTTGCCGAAAACTAATAGATTATTAGTTGATGATATTGGCAACGGTATATTTGTAGCAGACGATTAGTTTCTTCCTCGATTGACTCCTTATTTCGGGCCATTCGAGAATATGGCATCTGCGAATAAGATAATATTTTTGCTTGACAAGTCAATAAATAAAATGGCGAGAAATACGAAGTTATATTCTATTAGCTTCAAGAATCAATAAAGTAACATGGTCTACTATTTTATTTATATTAGGAAATATATCTAAGCGTGAAAAATTACATTTCAAGAGTTATATAAAAAAAACGGTTTTGATTTTTCTTCCATATGTAAAATTTCCCCGAAAAGTAATGCTCCATTCTGATCTGATTCATATTTATTTAAATAAAATTAATATTACATTCCGTACTATGAATTAGTTATATTTCAAAGCAATTCTATTATAAGTATTATTTAAAAGAAGTAACAATAAGGCATGCACTTCAACGTTGTGATATTTCGTCTACGATAACGAGTAATTTTCAACATGTTAAAATTCATGAATCATATGTAATATACATGTAATTGAAAGCAAACAATAAAACAACAACGATATTATTTTTATAATATATATGAATTATATAATTTTTTTTGTATGTAATCGCATAAATTTATGTTTCAAATAAGATATAAACCTAAATAAATAATAATATAGAATTTATGTTTTAATAGGAAATTATTAGAAAAAAAATTAATTAAATAAACTGATTACATAAATGAATTGACTAAATTATTAAACTAATACAATTTACAATACGCATTTATTTGATTATTATTTAATAAAATATAAATTTAACAATGAATATTATAAATTTTTGTATTATTATAAAGGTATTTATTATCGTACTTGTCTATACTTATAATAAAGCTCAATGTGTGTGTGTGTGTGCGTGTGTGTGTGTGTGTGTTGGCGCTCTACAGGCCAGACCGTTGGACCTACAGCTACCAAATTTGGTACATGTGTACCTTGGAGGTTGGGAATGTGCACCTCGGAGCCCTTTTTTCGAATTTTTAATTAGAATTTGAATTAATTAAAATTTAAGCGAAATTTCGATGTTTTTCCGCTATAACTTCCGAAAATATTATCGCACAAACCTGATTTTAACATCAATTTAAAGATTAAAAAATTAGCTTTCTAATGGTATCGGTGTTTTAATGAATAACTTAAGCGTCTATTTTTAACGAATTTTTAAAGAAATATTTTAACTATTTTTTTTGAGCACGTGACTGGATAAAATAAAAGAAAACAATGACGGAAGTTCAAATAAAAACAAAACTTTCATCGTAAATCAAGTCTAAAGAAATGATACTTTTAGCACGTGACTGGATAAAATAAAAGAAACATAAAATGTGATATTTTCTACAAAAATAAATGCAAAGCAGAGGTTTCTATAATCTTATGCAATATCTTAATCATTTATTCAACAAATCTTCTTTATTTGTGGTACACCTGATTGACTTTAGTCAGGATATGCCTTAAACTCCCGACTATGGCATATTATATAATAGTTTGCAATATCTGTATCGTTAATTCCATAATTTTTTTCCATTATAAAATGTGATAGTTTCTAAAAAAATAAATGCAAAGCCAAGTTTTCTATAATCGTTTGCAACATCTAAATCATTTATTCAATATTTTTTTTCCTTTTTCGCTTTTTTTAAAAAAAAAACATATTTAATATTTTGGCAACACCACGGAAAAAAAACATTTTTAATTTCTGGCCAATCAATGCCCGGCATTACTTCAAGGCTAATGAATATGTGATTCAATTGAAATTTTTAGAACGCATTACTCATGGCGAACCAGCTGGTCGCCAAAGGCGGCTAGTTTAAAATAAAGATGATTTATTTTTATTGCAGTTTTTCAGTTTATGAATGTTACTTGTATTACAGTTAATGATGCTTTAATTTTCAGATTTATGATTTAAAATTTATAATGTGTTATGTCTTTATTTAGTCTATTTCATTTTCTATTAAAGAGTTTTAAACATAGAATTGTTGGTGAAATGCAATAATTCTGAAGTTTTGATATTGTTAATACGTTGTTTATTTTCTTTCCATGAACATAACTTAATATACGATATCTCCTCGATCCAGTTCTATAATGTCTTACAATATTGTAATAATATTGTTAGCCATTTCATCTCAATATGATTACATCGCAATGATTTTCACTTAGATGTAAGGTAAAAACTGCTATAGACGTGATACTATCTGAAGAATTTTGACTATAAATTTATCATCCTGCTCATGAATTCAATGTTGCGATGCATACAATTGGATTGCTATGCTAAAGGAAATTTATATTCGTTTAAATCTTTTTTTTGTATTTTATTAGATTTTTTTCTTTTACCTAATACTTTGAGACATAGCTTCTTGCATTCACCCCCATCCCTCGCATTTCCGATGACATGTTCCACTGCAAAAATGACTTGTTTCTGTATGTCTGATACACCCATAAAGCTTATAAATGATCGTTCGGTACACCCTATGTAAGAGATAAGCAATATAAGATTTCTAAGAATCTTGTTGCTTTGCGGGGGTCAATCTAATAATATCTTGCTTCATTGGATGCGTATAGTCCCATTTTATTCTATATTACTGTCGATGCTACTTCGTTTATTAATGGTGGGATGGTCGGCTATCCTCCATGATGAAGTCCCATTCTATTGTTTCTCAAATGTTAACTGTTATGTTAATAATTTCTTGTCGGCATGAAAGTGCCGAATTTTTTAGATTTAAAAAATATTGATGATTATTTAATTTTGTAAATTAAAATTTTTTTAAATCGTAATTTTTATGCACAATATCGATTTTGGGAACTAAAAAAATCTAACTGTGCAGAAGAATAAAATAGTCGTGAATTGAAATCAGATCAATATCATTGTCTTTTCTAGGTATAATTTAATAAATATTTCAGTACTAACTGCATTTAAAGACCAGCTTGTCCATCAGAATTATCAAGTTACGTAAAATTTCAAATGAAAAATTTTACATAAAATTTCAAATGAATCTTAATTTCAAATGAACTTAACAAATGTTTGTACTTAACTTACTCTTAATAATGATTACATTCGCAAAATATGATGAACTTGACATTCTGACAGTAATGTAATCTGAACAATATTAGGAGCCTTACGTCGTTATGCACATTTTGTTAGGCGCTTTCTTAATTTTCTATGAAGGATAAAATTTGCATCTTAATTTGTAAAATGTAATAATTAAATTTCACCTAATACAGTAAAATACTTTTTGAATGGAAACCTTTCGTAAAAAATAAAGGTATAGAAAGAAATATCATTAATTTCTGAAATTTTGTGTGTTCCGTGGAATATATTTCTTGGATTACTTAACATATAAGAAGATTATTCGATAAAATTGTTTTTGATTTCTTAAAAAAATTTCTTTCATAAGAAAACAAAATATCAAACTAAAAGAGTTATACTTTGAAACCGTTAAAAATTAGAGATTACTAATAAACATTTATCATTGCCTGTTTTGAAATTAATCTTTAACTGCTGTTTTCACTATATTAAAAATCATGCCTCATATGCGTTGCACACGCAATATAGAAATATATATCAAATGCTCATATATTGATCATTAATCAGGGAATAAAAGACCAAAATGAAATATTAATAACAATAAAGAAAATTACTTGAGCTTCATTCAGAACAATAAAAAACATTGCTATGAAACATACTTAAAAATATCTTTAAAAGTTAAATATATAACAACAAATTTTATGGAAACAAAATTAACTTAAAATGGAATGTTTTTAATACTGGAAAAAATGCAAAAATTTTTTTTCACTGGAATTCGGAAGTTATCGTGAAAAAATACCACATTCCAAATTAATTTTCATTTAAAATTCCAGAATTATTAATGTGCATTCGCACTATTTGAAGTACATAAATACCAAGTTTGGTAACTCTCGGTCAAATGATAAGGTTTGCAGGGCATCAGCACATGCACAGACTCGCATAACATTCTTTTATTAGAAGTATATATTTTTATGTTTTAGTATCCAAGCACTAATCAATAACCAGCACCTTATCTGATCACCTTATGATTTCTGAAGATAGTGACCGAGTTTCATTTGCTTAGTCAAAAAAAAGTTCTCTTGAGAAAGTTTTTGTTTGTGGGATTTGATAGAAATTTAAGATGAATTATTATAATTGTCATGCATTTATTCTATTCATTGGGTGCATGCTAAAGCCCTTGTAACATTAAGTCACATAAAATTCTGACAAGAAGTTAGAAAAATAGCTATCAAAGTGCATATTCTCATCTTCCAAAGTATGCTTGTTCCAATCTCAGCAGTTTACCTTGTGCAATATCATTACACTTGAATTTGGTTTTTTTTTTCATTAGTAGATAAAGGAATAAAAAGTAATATAAAATTATTTTTTCAAAGTCATTTCCTACTTAGAACAAAGAAATTTTTTCTTTTACTTTTTATAGTTACTTTTTTATTAAATAATTACAATTATTATAAATATGTATAAACGCATGACAGAATCACAATATTACGTGGCAAAAGAGATTTTTTTGCAGCGATCTACACGCTTTCCCACTGATAGTGTTTATTGCTAAATTTATATCATACTAAATATCCTATGTGTGCGAAATTTTTTTCTTCAATATAATACTAAAATTACTGCCCGCTGATTTCAATTTTCATTACAGACTGCTAAAACTCTATTTAAAGTATTAAAAATTAATTAAATTTAATGAATGAAGTTTCAAAAAATGTATTTAAATTTGAGAGGAGGAATAAAAAGTATTTTATTAACGATCGAAAATTTGACAAGACATATAAATACATATAGGAAGAGTATGAACTAGTTGTAGGAAATGAAAAAATATAAGAACATTTAAACTCTTCCTCTAGAAAATATTCTAGAAAAAATGATTTTTTCTCATTATTTGTTGGTAAGAGCATAGGAATGTCTTTTATGGTTAACAAACACAATAAGATTTTTTTTGTAAAAATCACAATAATTTTCCAAAAAAAAAAAAAAAGGTTTTTGTATACATAATAATGAAAGCTTTGAGCCATAACCATTAAAACGAAAAATTCAAAAGACAGTTATTTTAATAAAATTAAAAAATATTTTAATAAGATAAAAAAATACATTAACTTTTTATGAAAGAAACAGCCATTTACATGCAACCAACTGAAAGAAAATCTTTTTAATCTGCCAAAAGAAAGAATCAAAATTTCCTTTAAATCCAACATTACGCCAGGCGACAACTTTTCAATACCCTTCACTTTCAAAATAGCCTTTTAATGATTTGGTGAATTGAATTCATGCCTTAAAGAACCAACCATTACAGAAGCTCCCCCTTCACTCACTGAGTGACGTGTAATATTTCTACGAACGAAACTTCGGTGCAGGCCGTCACATCGAGTTTTGTCGGCTGTCATCCCTCCAGACGATCGGACAAAGGGAAGCACCCTGGGCCGCACCCTAATAGCTACCCCGCCAAGAAATCTTCTTTTCCTGCACAGAGATAAGTAAAAGCTGAGTTACAGCGCAGGTGCAAAAGTTTCATTTAAAATCCGGTTGGAATTGAAATCGTTTGCTTTCATCAGGTTGGGACTTGGAAAGTTTTGATGGATTCTATTGTGTACTTGATGTTAGATGAGTAGAATGCGTCAGGTTAATAATCAAATTGATTTATTTATGACTTTTAATCTTTCCGCAACTCCAACTGTGAATTTGACGTTGTGCATGCTCAGAGCGGCAGTTAAATAAATATGATTGTATGTTTAAAACTTAAAAAAAAAATCAGGCTACCTATTGTAACTTGGCAGTTAAAAAACCAAAGATTATTTATATAAATTAAAATATACCACCCATTTGATCCCTTCGCAATTGATTAATAATTAGATAAACATCTGATGAAATTGAAAGCTTTTGATCTATCCACTTTTTTTTTTTTGAGAATTTGACATCAAATAATAACAATTATGTAATCAGTTTGGTCATTCATTTGAAACTAGTCGAATTTGTCGGCCTGCTAATTAACCGAAGATAATGATAATACTTGGTTTTAACTAAATAATTTACTTAGATCATGATTCAATAAGTCAGACAATAATATCTGACGCAAGCCACATTATTTTATTCATGCGCAGTTCATTGTGGATTTAAACCTGCCGTAATGGAGATCAATTCCAACATTATAGTGCTGTTTGGAAACTTAAATATGAAACTCATATGTGTTTTGAATTTTGTGGTATTGTAACTTTAGTTTTTTTATTCGTCTTTAGCCTTCAATATAACGAAAGAAAATCAAGTGTCAAAAGTTAAACAACGAATATAACTTAAATCATTTGTCGCAATGAAGCCAGGATAAATTTATAAAATATATAAATGAAATCTACGATCGCAAATTTTAAGTTATTATATGAAAACATTATTATTTTAAAGTCATTATTATTTGTCTTAATTAATTTATTAACCAGTTTAAACTGGTTTGAAACAATCACGAGTATTCTCTATCAGTCTCCATTCCCTTCTCTCTTTCTTTCTCTGTATATATATATATATATATATATATATATATATATAATA
>JAPMOQ010064997.1:1007736-1033828 GCA_026543055.1 Argiope trifasciata | reverse complement strand
TATATATATATATATATATATATATATATATATATAATAATTTATTTAAACTCCCATTTCCAATTTTTCTAGACGGCAAACAAAGTTTTAGAGCTTGACCAATTTTAAAATTTTAAAAAGTCCCATCGTTTTACTAAATATCGATGCATGTCTAATTTGATAATCACATGATTGTTTCAAATCGGTGTAAACTGGTTAATGGCTTAAATTAACCAAGACAATTCATAAGAATTCAATGTATAATTTGAAAATAAAATTGTAACTTTAGTTGGCGATAAATAACCAATTTGTTTTCTACGTAGTTTTAGTCTTCAACAATTTGTTGCTTACACATTTTAATGCTTCCAAAACCTCAGACCGAAACAGAAATGAATCTATTGATGCAAATTAGGCAAAAAACATTTAAAAAAATTTCCAAAATTCAGGTAAATTTTGCGTGACTATAAAGCTTGTATCATTAAAAATATAATTTTTAAAATTTTGACAATTTTTGGAATTTATTTTTGCGCTGTAATATTTTTCGATGCTATTGCAGAAAAATTCAAATTAACTTTTAACTAATAAAAACTCCAACTGAAATTGAAAAAAGAAATCGTTCCTGGGGGTACATATTCTTTTTCTAAGGTATATTTGCGTCCAAAATTTGTAGCTGTAGATTAAAAAGTATAGGCCTTAGATCACCACCAAACACACACGTTTGATTTTATTAGTAGTGATATTCAAGTTCTGGAAATGAAAATGATGCATAGTGTTTGAAATATTATTTTAATTCAACATTTGCTCTGAAATTTTTTAAAAAGGGAATAAGTCCGAATGAATGAAAATTAATGGAGATCTCTTCAATCTTTATTAAAAAAACTTCCCTTAATGAATCTTTCCTAATATATGAAATTTAAAGAAAGGACAGTGCAACCAATACATAGATACTATTTTTTTCCTTTGCATTGCCGGTATTTTCATTTTACTTTGTTTATTGCATAAATATTTTAGTTGACACCTATTCCATGTGACTCACATCTGTGATTCTCACCTAATATCCAGTTACAGGATCCTTCTTCCTTCTAGTATTATTAAGATATGGTGCTAAATGACTAGTCAAATTGAATAAAAGTTGTAGATCATAGTCATGAATCATGTTAGCATATGTATTAAAGTATGTTCTAAAATTCGATTTAGAAATAAAAAGATTAGAGTATGGTTAAGGGATTGGAGTTCGCTAAACTACCGCTCAGTCTTTAGGTTGGATATCGTATTTTCACAGCTGGTCAAACGATAAGAATACCATTTGAGATAGCACACAATGTTCTGAAATCCTATATCATATAAACTTAGGAATATTTAATCCATGATGGTAGATTTAGGGTACACAAAACCATATTTATATCAGTGTCAGATCCTCAATGAAACGCAAACACGGGATTATAATAATCCCAAAGCTAAGGCAATATGAAAAAATGATTGATCAAAATATCCGTAATGTTGAATTCATAGGATACGATCTGTTTAAAACTAAATTTATCTTGCGATATATCGAATATATTGTAGTGTTTTGAATACATCATTGCGATAAAGATCTTTTGATTTAATTCTTCAAATATTCAAAAATGAAATATAAATAAATGAAGTCGTTTATTTTAAAGAATATTCTTTAAATAACAGCGACTGCTTTTAGAATCCTTATTGAAAAACTATCATGGAGCTTTGTCCCTGTTATCTTTTAAACGAGATAACTGAAATAATTTAGTTTGGATTTTAATCTTCTTGGAAAATACTGTAAGGAATATAAAAAACTCGGATGAATTCATAAATGGGTTATTTTTGCTCAAGCGGGATGTAAATGCAGTAGGGAGTGAAATATTCATTTGTTTATAACTTATTGGGTTGTTCGGAAAGTCATTTCGTTTTTTTTTTTTTTTTTTTTTTTTTTTTTTTTTTTTTTTTTTTTTGTCAAAATGAAAAGAAATTTTCGTTTAATGAATAAATTATTTATTAAATTATAAAATTGCCATTCTGGTCTAATACCTTTTGCTATATTTTTGGTAGTAACATGATTACACGCTCATAAAAGTTTTGGTCTTTGCTGTAAAAAAAACTGATCGAGCTGGTTTTTGGCCTCCTCATTTGAAGGAAAAATTTTGCAAATCAGTTCTGGTACTGATGTACTGTTAACACATCTTCTCCACACATATTGGCTAATTTATTTCTGGCTTGACAGCATTTTTACCTTTTATATAGCAAAAAAGAAAAAAATGACGAAAATGCTGTTTATTGCTCTCCATATTTAAAAGGGCCCCATCCAAAAACTACTGCGAAGAATCAGCTGCACTTTTTCACACTCAAGCCTTGCTATATCAGCTCTTAAAACATAAAATGATTTTGCGGTTTAAGTATGAAATTGGGTGTGAAAAATATAATTAAATCCTCTGTCGGGAAAAAACGAAATTACTTTCCGAACAACCTAATACTTGATATTGAAGATAGAAAAAAAATTAATTTAGTTGAATAACTCCTCATTAAGATGAACATCTTTTGTGTTTAAAGTTTTTCATTAACTATAATATCGTGGAAGTTATGGGATAAGAAGTGAGTTTCAAGTCTTAATTTTGACTGCTAACATCAATAATTTATGTTGCCAATTTCGAAAAAAACAAATTAAATAAAACTTCTACTTTTCTTTCCTCTTCCTATGTTGAAACTGTTTAAAGGCACATGGAGTGAAGGTTAAAAGCTTGTATAAAACTAATTAAATAAAAAAGATAAAGATTTAATGGTAACATTATGTAAAAAAAAACACGATAAATTTAATAATTCCAGAAATTGCATATTTTTTAGCTCTTATGAATATAGTTATCAATTAAAAAAAGAATTCCTGCTTGGTATCGTATGCCATCATGTGACCGATTTTCTTTATAGACATTTCTCCTTTTAAAAAAGTCATTTTCTAAAATTGTATTTTCTTCGTGTCTTTAAAAAATACATTAAATACATAAAAGCAAAAAATCATGCGTTCACTGAATACGGAATATCCTTAAACATAAGGGATTTACCTAAACTTTGTTAAGTTTTTATTTCAAGTTTAGTAGAATTCTTTTTGACATGTGTTTAAATACTTTCTGAAAGATTTAAGTTATACTTAACTATACAAACGAAATAATTATAATAAAATTTACTGTTTTAAATATCAACCAATTTACTAACTGAGATTAATTATCTTAATGAAACATAAAATACGTTATTGCTCAAACGTTGAATTGCATTTTACAGCACTGATTATGTGACAATTTTTTAAAACTTTGCATATTGTGTATAATGAACATAAGTTAGGTATTTAAATTGATTGAATATTCCAGAGATTTTGTTAATTTGATGGTCCTCTGATTTCATGTCTACAGCTTTACTGCGAGTATACTGAATTAAAAGAAAAAAAACTTTTATAGTTTTTATCCAAGTATGGATACTAGCACAACAATTAATCGCCAAAGTTATCATTGTAGTTTATTGACTCTGTTAACCAACTTTACGCAGTTAAGCCTAAAGATAAGCGATGGAATACAATAAAAAATATCGTTTTAAAATGAATATTCATATTTATTTAATAACTGATGGTTATTTTTGGAGTAAAATTTAATTTTATTCCAATTAACAGTTACGATTGCAACATTCAAAACCCAACAGATTAAATCTTAATTCCAGCATTAATTGGAAAAAGCAGATTATTTTTTCAATAATATAAATAAAAAAAGCAGACGATTTTCCCCCCATAATATAGATTCCCCATAGAGGATTTTTTCACAGTTTGCATTTTATTAAAAGAAGAAAAATTGTAAATGATAGTTAATTTTTTTGAATATGTTTGAAATGGATAAATAAGCTTTTAGTTATAGGTAACTATAAACATTTGGGTTTGCTTAGTTCAAATAATATTGATATCAAAGTTTTTAAATAATATAAACCTACTGACAATTTTTTTGTATTTTTTCTTATATTTATGTTCTTACTATTATTTATTTTACAATGAATATTAAATTGTGGGATATCAATAAATTCATTACCTTTATTTACTTCAAAATTTGACATTTTTTTGTTTGTTTCTGTTTAAAAATTAAAAGGAATTTTTAAACAATAATATATGAAAAGGAATCTACCTTTGTCTTCCATCTTGTTTTCTTTTTATTAATTTTCTGTTTTCAGTGTATATTTTTATGCTCAATTTCTCTTATTAAATATTTAAAAAAATCAACTTATTTCTTTAATTTTTTTTCCTGAAAATCATTAATTATAAATAAAATAATAACAAAATTCTCCAGTGCTGGAAGATGCAATAAAAAGCAAAAGCTGAAAAGTCAAATATATAAGAAGTTTTATAAGAAAGTACTTTTCTTCAAGAAAATGAAATTAATAATTCATGAGTCACAAAAAATTGAGGAAATTGTTATGAATTTAATCTTTAATAAACTTCCTTAGAAGACAAATTAATCCTCTTTGGTTGTTTTTTTACAGTTCTTGCCTTCGAAAGAAAATTTCCAACACGAGCTGGTTAACAGAAAAAAAAATTAACCACATTTTTTGAAAAAGAAAGATATTACTAAATTTTTAATATTATATATATCTGAATTACAATAATAGCAGATTAGCTTTTTGGAGGATAAATATTTTAATAATTTTTAATTAAATATAATAATTAAGAAGTCCATGTTATTAATTTTATTTCATACTACTTTTTCATAATAATCCAGTGCACTCGTATATCATAGAACTATTCGTCGAAGAAGAAATTAGAAAATTAAATAACCGTTTTTTCCCTTTGGAAAAAGAATGTTAAATTTATCACCAATTTGAATTTTGTACGTCAATTTCTCCCACCAATTTTGTTTTAGCTTACTTTTTAGGTTTTCTAGTTATGGTGCTCAATAACACAAAGGTATAATCCTAGATAATCAATCCGCATAGGGATTAAGATTAAATACAAATTTCATGTTTGGGTGTTAGGAATCCATCCACCAGTTTGTGGCGTTTTTTACTTATCAGCTTCAGATATTTACTTTGATGTTAACTCTTAATATTTTTGACGGACATTAGAGCAATGTTGTGACTATGTTGGAATTGACCTCATAATTTCGAACCATTGTCAGACGGCGAATGAGACATCCGAACGTGGACTCTCTTCTTCACACATACAAGAAATGTTGAAATGAAAAGGTACGAAACGAAATTGTGGGTATAAATGATTACTTTATTCAAAGTATGCATCATTAGTCTAAGTCCAACAATCCCATTGATTAACGAGTCGAAGGATCCCTAGTTCCCGGAATTTCTGTGGCCATGACAAGATCCAGTCCTTCACGGCGTCCTTGAGTTCGCCTTCCGAATTGAAGTGCCACCCTTTTAGATGCTTTTTCAAGGGATCAAATGCATGAAAACCGCAGGGCGACGTGTCTGGGATGTAGGGCGGATTGTCGATCTGCTCGCACTTGAATTTGATTAGTTCCACGTATGTGACCCTGGAGGCGTTTGAACGCGGGTTAATATGGAGCAGAACCCACCCTCCGTATGTAGCTCCGGTCATTTGTTCTTGATAGATCTGCGTAGTCTTTGGAGTGTCCCACAGTATACACCTTAGTTAAACGTGGTTATGTGCTGGAGACTTCAACAAGTAACGTCAATTGGAGGGTGCTCTTTACAATGGTATTAACTCTTTTGCTTCAATTGGATAGAACTCTGCTCTCTCCTGCTCAAGCGGGGGTCTGCGCATGCTCCGATCTACATCGGAGACTCCAATCGCCTCTATACGTTTGTGGCGGCTCTCCACTGCAGAACGATTGTTCCTTTATTATCATTATTTATTATTTTCATGTTCTTTTAAAGTTTTATTTCATATATATTTCATTCGTTAAATATAGTATTTTATTGTAAATAATGCGTTTGTTAAATTAATATTTTAAAAAGTGGTGGTAGCACGAAGTTTTGTTATTATTTTAAACTGCTGACAATATCAATTTATGTTATATTATATTATATAAATAGAATTACGAAGAAGTTGTTTTAATGACTGTGAAGGTCTATGTTCATTTTTTCCAAATCTTTTCCAAATAACTCTCGTTATTTCACCGTCATGTAATTGGTCAGTTCAGAGGCAAGATGAAATCTAGATTAATTATGGTAATGCCTGGGTCAGAATAGCTCTCACGACACTTTCTTCCATAGCGGCATAGGTAAATATGTTAGCAATTTCATTGTTACATTTCGTACCTTTTCATTTGACAAAACTTTGTACGTATATAAAGATTTTTCTTAATTTAACCCATATTATATACATACTTTAATTTAACATAGATTAACTACATTCTAAAATGTTCCCTTACTACCTGATACAATTCCACTTTTTATTTAATTATTTTTAACACGCTTTCTAGAAAACTTAAACGCTCTGAGTGAAGTTTAAAATTTAGACAGACTTAACATTACAATTTTCTTTCTGCTTTCATGTGTTTCATGTAAGAAAGTGAAAAATATGTATGCAAAAAAAAGCAGTTTCAGATTTAAATTTTATAAAATTACTGGAATTTGGGATTGACACATCTAATACCATCTTCTGGTCACGGTTTAAATAGGATTTTTTACCTGCAATATCTTAATGCTGCCATATATTTTAATACCATTATTGTCGTATTATTTCATTATATTATGAATTAAAACAATGATCGAAATACTGGAGTAATTAATTTTAATTAATTTAATCGTATTTTGAAACTAAAGATTATTGAAATTAGCTGGTTAAACTGGTTAATGACTTAAATTAAGATAAATAATGAATTAAAAATAATAATATTCTCACATGATAGCTTAATCAAAGATTTCTTTTTATTATTATTATTAGTTGGTACCCTGTGCATTGCTGCAGCAGTAGAAAATGGGGCCGCGGTGGCCTGGTGGTAAGGTCTCGGTTTCGGGACCGGAGGGTTCCAGGTTCGAGACTCAATTCCACCGAAGAACCGTCGTGTGAGGGGTCTCTTGCACGTTAAATCTGTCAAGCCAAACGTTCTCCCGTTGGTGGGGCGTGGTGTGGAGAGGGGGGTACCAGTTCAGGCGTCGTCCTCGTCATCTGAACTTGGCTCAAAATTACGAGGTCCATCCCAAAATAGCCCTCGTGTTGTTTTAAAATGGGGCGTTAATGTAACCAAACCAAAGCAAAGCCGCAGTAGAAATAATCTTAGGAACATCGTTTGGAATTTGATATAGTTATCGTGTTTAATTAAGAATGTTAGAAAGAATGATATTTATTTTTTTATCGCCAGTGAATACATTTATCGAAATTGAAGGATATATAAAGGAGAAACATAAATAGCATTTTTTTTCTTTTTTATTATACTGTTCTACCAACATTTATTTTTATATATAAGATTTGTGTATTCTTTTAGAATTGTAAAGCCTGGTGTTCTTTCAAAAGTTAACAAAAACAAACCATTTATTATGTCTCGTGATTCGTTCAGTATTCTCAAGTTTAATATTAGAAATTGTGATTAAAATATTTTCATTTAAAATAGATTAAACATATAAAATGTTTTTATACCATAAAACCTTTAATACAGTTGAAAAGATATTTTTTTGATAACTAAGATGGTACAAAATTATTTGTAATATAATATTTTCGGAAGCTACTGAAAAAAAAAATAAAAACGCTAAACTTTTATTAAGTGTTAAGTTAAAATTTCAAACCTATAGGATTGGTTCCTCTAAAACTTTCTCTCACACTCCCTAATAAAACTATTATCTCAGAGAAAGACTTGAATTGCATTTAAGTATTGGGTTGTTCGGAAAGTAATTTCGTTTTTTCCCGTCAGAGGACTTAATTACGTTTTTTCGAAACCAACTTCACACTTAAGCCGCATAACCATTATATGTCTTGAGAGCTGATATTGCAAGGCATGTGTGTGAAAAAGTTCTATTAATTCTACGCAGTAGTTTTTGGTTGGTGCCCTTTTAAATATGGAGAGCAATAAGCAGCATTTTCGTCATATTTTACTTTTTTACTTCAGAAAAGGTAAAAATGCAGTTCAAGCCAGAAAGAAATTAACCGAAGTGTATGGAGAAGATGTGTTGACAATACACCAGTGTCAGAACTGGTTTGCAAAATTTTGATCCGGCAATTTTGATGTCGAAGATGCACCACGTTCTGGAAGGTCGGTTGAAGCTGATAAAGACAAGATAAAGGCATTAGTTGATGCAAACCGGCGAATAACAACATGTGAGATCGGTGAGATCTTAAAGTTATCGAATTCAACTGTTTATGACCACCTGAAAGGCCTGGGATTAACCTCGAAGCTCGATATATGGGTTCCCCATGTTCTCACAGAGAGAAATTTGTGTCGTCGCGTTGATGTCTGTGATTCGCTCCTCAAACGTCACAAAAATGATTCATTTTCAAAGCGCATCATTACTGGGGACGAAAAATGCGTTGTATATCACAATGTCAAACGCAAATGATCATGGAGCTGGAAAGATGAACCGGCTAAAAGCATTTCGAAAGCCAATATCATAAAAAAAAAAGTGATGCTGTCTGTTTGGTGGGATTTTAATGGAATCGGTTTTTTTACAGCTTTTACAGGATAACACAACAATTAATTCGAAGTCTACTGTCATCAGCTGGACAAACTGAACGATGCACTTCAACAGAAAAGGCCATAGTAAATCAACAGAAAAGGTGTAGTGTTCCACCAAGATAATGCGAGACCTCTTACAAGTTTGGTCACTCGCCAAACGCTTTTACTGCTTGAATGGGATACACTGCCACATCCACCATATTCTCCAGATCTGGCGGCTTCGAATTATTATTTGTTCCGGTCCCTGCAAAATTTTTTGGACGGTAAAACCTTTACCTCAAATGAAGATGCCAAAAATCACCTGGATCAGTTTTTTGCCAGCAAAGACCAAAAATTTTATGAGCGTGGAATCATGCTACTACCAGAAAGATGGCAAAGGGTGTTGGATCAGAATGGCCAATACATAATTTAATAAAATGCTTATTCATTATACGAAAATCGTCTTTCATTTTCACTAAAAAAACGAAATGACTTTCCGAACAACCCAATATAATAGCTGCGAAATATTAACGTCTAGCCTGAATTTAGCTTTTTACTGAATCTCTCCTAGGCGATATTTGGTGGTTAATCCATGGTTAATATATGCAGTAAATAGATCGGAAAATATTTTTTATACTTTAGATGATTTTATTATGTCTATAACCTGTACATAAGTGCAAACAATATGTTGTAGAAGTTTTATCGGAATCAGATGAGCTTACGGCAGGGCATAAGAAACACTCAGACAAATATTCTTTTTTATTTATATAGATTATTATTTTACAAATATTCATAATTTCAAAAATCCCTTTTGAATATTAAGGAGACATGAAATGTTTATATTCACCAATATTTCAAAGTCAAATTTTTGATTTTTTACAATAATTTTCTCCAAAGAAAGTAAAAAATAAAAGGTCAGATAGTGACCAACATAAATTTTTTTGCTCTAAATAAATCAAACTTTATTTCATTTAATGTTATTTCATAAGATTGTCATCATTTATTCAGTCGATTTGAAGACTATGCCTACCCATGCGTCCTGCAGCAGTCATTCCTGCCCCCTAGCGCCACTTCTGATCGGTCGGCAGAGCATCATTAAGCGCCCCTAATTACTATTCAGGAGCGGATGAAAGAAACGGGGCTGAAAAGCCCTCGTTTGTCTTGCGCCCGCTAACGACCGACCTTCGGTGTCAAAGCAGAGACAAGAACAGGCTATAATAAGAAAGCGGGAATGTTTCAGAATGTTTCAAAATGGACGGTGGATTAATAAAAATTCAAAACAATTTGAACGCCTCTCTTAGCACAAAGACATAGCAAAGTATTATTGGATGATTTATGATTGAACGTAATATTGTGTACAATAAATATGCTGTCTTGGAAACATCTTAAACTATAGCTAGAGCCAGATTATTATGTAGGCAATTACATTTCTGAAGGATCCAAACCTTGCCGATATTTTAGTGATATTATAAAATTTTGTCGTGTATTTTCATTCATAAAAGCAGTGCATTCTAAATTTTATTAAAATAGAAATAAAGTATTTGTTTAATTATTTCTAATCATTGAGATATAATATCATAAGAGAAAGAAAAATAAGATAATGTAATCTTATTGTTTAATCATTTAATAACGAATCGACTTTGTCCTCTATCAGATGATAAGCACAATACACTCGAAATTGCCCTAATTGTAGTTACAGGCTAAAAATATCACTTTTGTGACAGGTAAAATCATGTACATGCAATGATATTTTAAAATCTAATTTCAATTTTAATTTATTTTCAAAAATTGTATCTTAATTTAGCTCATATTAACCTTATTCTAAAATGTTCTCTAATTTCCTGACCCGATACCCACTTTTTTATGTAATTTTACACGCGGTCTAGAAAACTGATTTCTTCAACATTTTCTCAGGTTCCGAGTGAAGGGATGAAAAAAATCCCCAATGCTTACTACATTCTTTTAAGTATATGTAAATTTCCCTTTCCTAACACTATACTTGTCAAAGAAATCACCATCAAAATCTCATATAAAAAGAATGAAAGGGAAAGATTTCTGCCTTTTCTGCTCTTGTCTTGTGATATAGGCGGAAGTATTTCTTACTACTTTTCTTTGATGTAAATTATGCCTCCAGTGGTGAAAAAATAAGGAGTTTAAAAATTTCAAAAGTTTTTTCTGTGTGTCGACCATAAACTACTAACAAATATATTAATATAAGATCAATATACAAAATATGCAGAATATTTGTCTCTCCACATTCGACGATAAACTAAAATTTAAATTTAATGATGAGGTTTTAATATATATTGCTATTGGTTATTATATTATTTTAAAATTTTAGTAAGCAACATATGCAAAATTTTATTTATCTATACTTATAATAAAGCTCAATGTGTGTGTGTGTGCGTGTGTTGGCGCTCTACAGGCCAGACCGTTGGACCTACAGCTACCAAATTTACCTTGTATACCTTGGAGGTCGAGAATGTGCACCTCGGAGCCCTTTTTTCAAATATTAAATTAGGATTGGAATTAATTAAAATTTAAGCGAAATTTCGACGTTTTTCCGTTATAATTACCGAAAATATAATCGGACTAACATGATTTTAACATCAATTAAAAAATTAAAAAATTAGCCTTCTAATAGTATCAGTGTTTTAATGTATAACTCAAGCTTCTATTTTTAACGAATTTTTAAAGAAATATTTTAACCATGTTTTTTTAGCACGTGACTGGATAAAAAAAATAAAACAATGCCGGAAATTTAAATTTAAAAAAAACAACTATCATCGCAAATCAAATATAAAGAAATACAACTTTCAGCACGTGACTGGATAAAATAACATAAATATAAAATGTGATATCTTCTAAAAAATAAATGCAAGGCAAAGGATTCTATGGTCGTTTGCAATATCTATATCATTAATTCCATAAATTATCTTTATTTACAGTAAACTTGATTGAATTTAGACAGGATATGCATTGAAATCCCGACTTAATGGTATATTTCTATAATCGTTTGCAATATCTGTATCATTAATTCAATAATTTTTTCCCTTTTTCGCTTTCTTTAAAAAACATATTTAACATTTTGGCAATAACATCGAAAGAAATATTTTAAATATTTTGGAAGCATAATCGAAAAACTGTTAGAGCATTAAACTCAAAAAGTTTTTCCGAGTAAAGTTACCGACTCTTTAACTACTAATAACTGAATCTTTTAACTTTAACTATTTCTTAAATTTTGGCTAATGAATATGTGATTTAATTGAAAATTTTAGAACGCATTACTCATGGCGAACCAGCTGGCCGCCAAAGGCGGCTAGTATTAAATAAATGGAGAAAAGATTGAATATATAAGTACAAAATTCAATTCCTGCCCCTAAAGCTATGGATTTAATTACTTTAAAACAAATGTTCCCAATACGAAGATGAGGCCAATTCAACAAGTCCATGTTTTTAGCATATGATAAATTAAGTCATCGTCTTTTATGAGCTATGAATAAATTCTTTACCAACCATTATTCAAGAAGAAAAAGATCTGATTTCTTGCTGGAAAAAAATAAAAATATTTCTCGATTTATAAAAATGTCAAGTAACGAACAAACCGCACCTAGCTGTGAAGCCTTCTGGAATAAAAGCGAACTTAATGAATCTACTGCTATTATGAATGCACACATGTCATTGGTAAAACTAGAAGCAAACGATTTATTAATCGTGAAATATCATTGGATGGCTTCATTTAACTGTTGCCACTTTCTGTGGTCATAACATCTACTGCGCTGTTTGATTTTTTTTCCCTCTAAATAGATCGGTGATGAATTGTTCTTGTTTTTCATGAATAAAAAATATACGTTTACGGTGGCCGAAAGCAAAATATTTTATCCAGTTGGCGCAAGTAATGCTTACTTACTCAATGGTATTTCAAGTAGGACTGATGTTAAAAGTAATATTTTATGACAAGGCAGTATGTTTATATTTGATCAAGATATAATTTAAGTTCGGGCTGTAAATTTGCTTAAAACAAAATGAATATATGAATAAATTTATCGGAATACGATGAATTCTTTTGTGTAGCGGTAGAACAAATAATTATATACCAGATGTGACTTATACATTAACTTTTATGTTACCATAAAAAACAATAAATTTTAATTATGGTTTGATTTTATCTATGATGTTTACTTTGAAAGGCAATTTGCAAGGTTAATTTATAATCGCTTTAAATCATTGGACATCGTTTCGTCAATTGTTGGGTGGGTCTTTATTTTGCTTTGAGCTGTTTATGAGAAATTTTATTATTACTACTTGGACGCTTGAGAATGTGTATGGGTGTTTTTTCTTTATAAGACTCAGTTTTTTAATAATGGTCTAAGAAATAATTGAAAAAAAAAATTCAAAGTAGTTTGATTTTTCTTTATAACGAGGTCCTGAATGTGTGCAAAATAAAAATCATTTCGATGAAGCTGCAGCATTTTAAGGTATCCGACTACGGTCTGAGGAAAAATTTTGAAAAACTGGTTTTTTAAAAAACTATTTATGGTTTTCAGATGTATCGTCAATAATAAACACTGTAAATACAAAAACAGTTATTTGAAAATATAATATATATCGAGAAAGAGGAAAATTTGTGGTAAATTTTAACGAAATTTAACCAAAACGGTTAACACTCTACATAAAATGGTCATGCAGCAATTCTATTTTCTTTGTAATCAAGGTATAGAATATAATGATGAATGAAATGAGCCAAAATTTAAGAAACATTTTGAAATGCTAAGAAGTTATGGGGAAAATATACGTATAGATACATTTTTTCCCATAAATCCACAGCTTAATTTTTCTCAAAGCACCAATAAATGAGAAAGTATTCCTCCAACACTAAAACTTTTGGTTCATTTCATTTTCTATATGATTTAAAACACACACTGGAATTTTTATGCAAGTACCTCTATTAATTTTTGAGATATCATGTTAATGGTGAAGAATTATTATGAATATTAAAATTTTCAGGAAATGGATGTGAAAAACAAATTTTAGCTGGAAAAATATTCGATCCTGGATGATAGGCCAGGCCTTTCTTTTTCTAGCAAAGATAAGCTGTTTTGGAAAGATACAAGTCTGAACTACAAGATATAATATTTATTTAAAAAAATCCTTTGTGTGGTCGATAAACAATGTTTTTAACGTAGTCGGATACCTTAACGCGTCTTTAATATCATAAAAATATCACAGACAAGTCGAGTCATGTACAATGAAATATTTATTTCAATCTCAACTGGTGTAATGTAGAGATACTTGAATATTATGAGATTCGAATTTCTAAAGGAGTCAGACATATTTATAGGATCAACGTCTTAACCTGTAAAACATTGAAGTAATTTGTTTTAAATGAATAGCAAAGAAAACCCGTTAGAAAAATTGTTAGAAATATCATTGTAAAATGTTTATTACTTCAGCTTTTTTTTTTATCTTCGTACTAATTCATTTCTTTTCTTAAGTAAGAAACAAAATTATTAAACAATGGGTGTCAAATCTTTTTTGGGGTGGGTGGGAGGGAGAAATATGTTTTTTTAGTTCTTGTATGTAATGATTTACCATAACCCAAATCAAACTAAATTACAAAACTCTTTTTATCGAATTATGGCATTTCCAAACATTAAAAAAACCTTTCAATTATCAAACTCATAGGAGGAAATCGTGACTTACGTCGCTTGGAGGAATCAATAATCTTTATCAGAAATTTCGGGTGATAATTTACTAATGATTTCATGAAAAATCACAAATTTTCTAATTTAATAATCTCTGATAATTAGATATTAATGCTTTCTTAAAAATCTATCAAACCAAAGACACTATACTTACACTGATTTCATTTCTTGAAATTATTTCTTGGAGTTTGATTCCAGATTCCACAATCACTAAAAATTTCAAAAGCTGCAATTTTTATTTTCTGACAGGAAATAAAATTAATTCTCAGCTTGCAAAAAATTATTGTCAGAGAAATATATTTTTTTATGTTCTTGTGCACAATTACTATAAACCGAATCAAATTAAATTACAAAAGTCTTTTTATCGAATTATTGCATTTGTAAAGACTACAAAAATATTTCAGTAGTCAAACTCATAGGTAGAAATCCTGACACAATTTGCAGGGAGAAATCAATCTTATTTTCTTGTCAGGAATTGTGTGAGTGAATTTATTAACAGTTTTACCCTATATATCCAGTTTAATTTATTATCTTAATATAGTACTTTATCTTTACTAATATACTTATTTACAATAATCTAATTTATTACAGATACTTAAAAATATCGCTCAAACTAAAGAAGGAAACGAGGAAACTCCCTGGCACTGGTTTCATTTCCTCAAATCCATTACTTGAGTTCGATTCCAGATTTTACAATTACTAAAAATTTAGAAAGCTGCATTTTTTATTTTCAAACAAGAAATAAAATTACTTATAAAAATTATTATCAGAGAAATAGAGTTTCTATACACTTGCACATAATTACTATAATCTGAATCAAACTACATTACAAAATTAAGTTTATTGAATTATTACATTTGTAAACAATGGGATAATATTTCAGTTGTCAAACTCATAGATAAAAATTGGGACGCAATTTGCTTAAAAGAATCAATATTACATCATTCCCGTACGAGAAATTGCGTCAATGAATTTATTAACACTTTCATGAAAATCCACAAATTAGCCTATTCAATAGTCTGATAGAAATAATTTTTTATCCAAGTACTTTTAGAAAATGTATTAAATTAAAGAAACAATTACGTGCACTGGTTTCATTTTTTCAAATCATTTGTTTGAGTTTAATTCCAGATTTCTCAATCACTAAAAATTTCAAATCCTATAATTCTTATTTTGTGTCTAATAATAAAAGAACTTTTAGGCTTGTAAAAATTTATGGCCATAAATTATAATACAGCCCATTCTTATGTACCAATTTGTATCAATAATTGAAGAAATCAGTGTTAACATATATATTCAAAACACCATCATATTCTTTTATTAGAGCAATAAAATAAAATTTCTCATCGCTTGTATTGCATAATTTATGAAATAAAGTTCACGCTTAAAATAATTTATGTAAAGAGGAATTCTTTTGAACATCACGGTCAAATGATGAATGCATGAAATTCTCTATTTTTCGTATTAAGGTTATCCAGTTCAAAGTCGTGACGCTTCCATCGCAAAATCTACTTTTTGTTCAATTGATGCTTAGATAAAAAGCAATTTATCATCAACACATCTTATAAAACAATGTTTTTTATATTTAATTTTATTTCAAATTAAGTAATGTAAACATACAGCAGGAAAAAATGTATATTGGAGTAGGTTTTTTTATAATCACGTATATACGACTAAATGTGGGATATATATCTATACTTATAATAAAGCTCAATGTGTGTGCGTGCGTGCGTGCGTGCGTGCGTGAGTGTGTTGGCACTCTACAGGCCAGACCATTGGACCTAAAGCTACCAAATTTGGTACATGTATACCTTGGAGGTCGGGAATGCACGGAGCCCTTTTTCCGAATTTTTAATTAGAATTTCAATTAATTAAAATTTAAGCAAAATTTCGACGTTTTCCCGCTATAACTTCCGAAAATATTATCGTAATTCCGAAAACATCATTTTTACATCAATTTAAAGATTAAAAAATTAACTTTCGAATGGTATCAGTGTTTTAATGTAAAACATCTATTTTTAGCGAATTTTTAAAGAAATATTTTAACAATGTTTTTTTTAGCACGTGAATGGATAAAATTAAAGAAAGCAATGACGGAAGTTGAAATAAAAAAAAAACTATCATCGTAAATCAAGTCTAAAGAAATGCAACTTTTAGCACGTGACTAGATAAAATAAAAGAAACATAAAATGTGATATTTTCTAAAAAATATGGTGTATGCCTCTTTGCGAGCATTTTAACTAACTATTCTATAAAAATTCCTATGTTCCAATCTCTTTAAAAATTACCCAATTCTTGATCCGATTAAAGTTTTTTCTTATTCCTGATAATACTATATGTTTTTAAAATATCTGTATTAGTAATTCTATTCAAATTCCTGTATTTTTAAGAGCTAGATAAATGTTTATTTTTACACTGAATTACTCAAAAATAAAGAAACGGATTAATAATTGAAGGAAATTTACTATAGCAGTCTGTCTTCTGACAGTCCATTAATATGTGAATTATAAAACTCGAAACTGTAAAGAGATAAATCAAAGATATGAGATTTGCATTCCTCAGTGAATAATCTTGTGGTTTAAAGTTATTATTGATAATAAGTAAGAACAACAAATTAATTACTTATAAAGCTTTTATAATTTAGTTTTTTGATTTCCTAATTATAAAGCAGTCGTTTTTTAATGTTTCAAATTGTATTAAAATTTGTACATTCCTATATATTCTTTATATCTAATGCTATAAAAATTCTTATATTCCCAATTAAATAAAGTTTGTTCTAAAGTTTCTGTATTCTGAAATTATGGATACTTTTAAATATTGTATAGCCCTAATTCTATCAAAATTCCTATGCACATAATTCCAATAAAATTTATACCTTTCTAAGAATTCCTTGTTCGAAGTTTATAAAATCTTAAAATTTTCTTTTTCATATTTCTATTAGTTGTGCTAAAAATGCTTATTTCTAAAAATTCAAATATTCTATGAAAATTCCTATTTTAAAAAAATTTTAATTTTCATAACTGCTGGAAAATATCGATACTTATAAAAATATAAATTTTTCATCATTTTATTAAAATTCTCATTTCTAAAAATTCTTTTTTTTTTCGTAATTTTTTAATAATTAATTAAAAAATTCCCGATATTCCTAATATTCTATATCCCTAATTAAAATTCGTATGTACTTAATTCCACTAAAAAAATCTTTGTTCATAAAGTTTATATATTCTCAAAATTTTTTTATTCATATTCCTATTATTGGGGCTAGAATTGCTTACTTCTAAAAAGTCAAACATCCAGTTAAAATTCTATTTTAAAAAAATTCAAATTTTTATAATTGTATGAAACATTATATTTGTAAAAAAATACATATTTTTCATAATTTTATTACATTTTTCATTTATAAAAGTTTTTGGATTCCATTATTCTGGAAAATTCAATTATATAATATATATATATATATATATATATATATATATATTCTCTGATTGTTATACGATGAAATTATATCAAGGAAGCATATCAAAACGCGAGAGGAAAGCATTCGCCTTGATTCTGTGTTTGATTACAAGTTTATTTCTCATTATTACAGTAAAGAGCATGTAAAGAGTTAGGGGCAAGTAAAAAATTCTCATTCAAATTATTCATTTTCTTGATTATTCTTACATTCGGTTTTTCTTATATGTCATTTAAATATTTTTTTTTTCTTTGGTGAATTGTTTACAGATCGGGTATTAATTTTAATTATTATAAAAGTGAAATTTAACTGTCATGGGTCATAAAAATATCTAAAAAATAGCAATTCTTGATAAAAGACCAAATAGAAAACGAGGAAGCAAGTAATTATTAAAATTGATTAGTAAAAAAGTTTTAAAAAATAAAACAGTGGTATTTCAATAAATTAGAAACAAGCATTGCAAAACCATTATATTTCTCCTTTATCAATGCTTTGATCCTTTGCTATTATTTTTTACTGTTTATATTCATTGGAAATCATCTACTGACTAGCCCACCCAATTTTTTAATACTTAAATTACTCAAAAATTTGAGGTTTTCATCTCCCAGAAATTCGAAATTGCCTTGTAAACCAGTTGTCACCGCACAAAATCGCCAAATTCTTGGCCTATTCCTACTTTCGTTTTTGACCCAAAAAAACCTAGTATTGATTTTCTTTATTTATTCATTTTTACTTTCTTGTACTACGCGTAATATAGAGAAAATATTGTAATTATCCAAAAATTCAAACTGTAGATTTTGACAATTCTCCACATTTTAAAACTAAATGAGTTTGAAAAACACATTTTTGAAAATGTCCATCTATCTGCCTTCTGTGACTAAAACTGCTTTGAGGTCACAGGTGAAATTTGGACCGCTGGAAAAACAGACCGCTTTCACAGGTGAAATTTGGTATATGTAATTTTAGCAATATGTAAATCTGTAATTTGGCTTTATGTCAGATTTACAGACTTTTATCTCATTTTGAGCAAAATCCATTGACAAGAAGTCTGTCTGATCGGATGCTCAAATATAAAATAAGATAGTAACTGCAAAACGAAGAGAAGTAGATAAATAAAATTCGGGATACAGAATTAATATTTATGTAGATACTTATTAATTTTTTAGCTAAATCCAACAAAAGGTTGTCTGTTGGTCTGTACGTTTAGAAACATGTAAACAATATAACTCAAAAACGGAATTACTAAAATATATCAAATTTGGTATGGGATTTTGTGACTACAAACGCTGTTTCAATCATTAGAGAAATACCATCTGAAACACAAATTCGATCTTAGGATACTATGAGTATTAATCACATATGCCGGCGCATTCTAGCATAGGGATAGCACATCTTCCCTTGATCTGGACGTCCTGGGTTCGAGTCCCGTTTCGGACATGGTTGTTCTTCACCTCTGTTCTATCTTTGAAGAGTATGAATGCCCCTCCCCTCTCTAAAAAGGGCTTATGACGGGGAATGTGTGTATCATCTTTATATGATCTAGAAGTCAAACTTCTACCCTCTGCGTGTTCAGGAGTTTTTATCCTCAGAACTACAACAGCCCCTTTCCGTGGAAACACAGACACGGCATTATCATCATCATTAACCGCATATATCAGGGATTAATTGCCAAATAACTCGCCAATGATGGCATGAAAGTTTCAGTAAAAATGATAAATTTACGTCGAAGGTTAATATTTTGTGACTAGTACAATACAAACTATTCTCGGGATAACACCTTTATAATAGAATATGAGAGAAAGGCTTGGGGAGACCATTCCTGCTGGTTCTATTCGAAGCAACGGAGACGAAATTCACTTTCCCCATTTCATATAATTATTTACAGGTACTTATAACACAAAGCACTTATTCGTGCCATTCGTAATGAGCTCGCAAGTGACGGCACGAATTTGGTGAAATTATGTCATGATTTTCATATCACGGTTTGATCTGAGATAGTGACCAGCATTCAGTCATGTGGTCACTAGGTAATACGCACTTCAAGAAATCTTTTTTCTTTCTGATTGAGGAAATGATAATGTTTTATTTACATTTTAAATTGGAAGGGGAAAACATCTCATATCAATGAAAGAATCTACATTCATTAAATACTTAGAATGCTGTAGTCCCATTTTAAAGCCGACTTTCATGTAAATTACAGAAAATGGGAGCAAAACTAAAACAGACAAGGTAAGCATAGACCATTGAATGTTCTAAAAAGTTATATCCAGTCCTTGGCTTTATTTGGATTGCATAAACATTGTTATTAGATATTGAAACTATATAAATTGGTACGATTAAGCATGGAATGTATCATCTACATATAATTCAAAAACAAAGCAAGAATGCATGTATGATGTCGCAATTTATTGCATAATGATGGCTTCTACACTTCATTAATTAAACTTATAATAAATTGATTTTAGAGAACACATAAAATTTATGAATAAGTTTTCATTCTAGTTTTTAATTTAATTTATCATCTCTATCCTAAGAGCACAAAACATTTTATTGACATAAATGATTTGATTAGGTTGGCGGTATCTATTCATAAATTTTAATATGCGGATCTTAATTTTCCGATGTCCTTTTTCTTCTCGGTCGTCCTTAAAAGCATTCAATTTTCTGAGGATTTTTCATTAAATGTGCGAATCTAAATTCAGTAACAAAAAATTGAAGATATTTCAGTTAATTAAAATAACATTTTAATTAGCTCATAACTTATAATTTGATGGTAATTTTTTATGATTGTTTTATTATACAACAATCTCAAATGTCAATTATTTTATTGTAGTTTACGGTCACGACTTATCAAAATAAATAAATTGGCAATGGATCTTTGGATCTTAATTTTTTAATCTAGTAATATACTTCATCCATAGTATTCTATTTAAGTATTAATAAAATATTTTTTTAAATATTTTCCTTCAAAATTCTCAAAAATTTTGGCATCTATGAAGACATGTTGAAAATAAATTTGTTCAGCAAAATTCATACATTTTATTATTACTGTCTTAAAAATGGAATAAACATTAGCACAACTAGCTAAAATTTAGAAATGATGAAAAAATATAAGCAAATTTTGGAAATCAAAATTAAAACTCCTATAATTTCTTATATCTTAACACAGCATGTACTTATTTTTGAGATGGGAACCAAATATAGATCTCTAATCTAAGAACAATAACAGACTTAAGTTAATATTTTTAAAAAATTCTAAGTCACTAATTTTCTAAATGGTCACTTCACACAGATTCATATAACATAATCAAAAGAATTAACCCGCAAGCAGATTTCAACTGAAATGATTCGCAATTTAAATTCTATTTATAAAATTATGTATAGAATTTACTTTTTCTAGATCTTTATTTCTTTGAGTTATCATGTGCCCATTGATAAGGTCCAAAAATGGATTGATAAATACACTTTTTTTTTCAACAATGGAAATTCTAAACAAAAATTCATCAAAACTTAGAGATTGAATTGTTCATCTTGTATCTACTTCAATGATTCTCAACCTGTGGGGCGCGCCCCCCTAGGGGGGCGCTAGCACGCTAATGGGGGGGCGCGAGCATATCCAAGAGAAAATGTTATTTTAAAAAATGATTGACTGAAAGGAAAGAACACACACACATACAAAACAAAATACATTTCGACATATTTAATAATTAACTTATTAAATGTAAACAACTTATTAAATTAAAAACAAATTTAATAATTATTAGTGACTTCCTTGGGCCTGTCTTGTAGAGCAGAGTTTTTCGAAGGAGGGTTTAATATTAGAAATAGACACTCTCAATTCTTTTTCTATATTTAGCTGAGATCTATATTTTGTCTTCAAAGAAGTCACTGCAGAAAATCCAGTTTCAGAAAGGTAAGATGTTGAAAATGGCAGTAGAATGCAAAATGCCCTTGTTTTTAGTGCATAAAACTCATCATCCACTTCTGCCCGAAATTCAAAGAGTGATTTATTACTAAATAGATTTTTGGTTTCGCCGCTTGCTGTGAAGTCTATGAAGGTTTCTTCCTCTTCAATTGAGAGTCCTTCGGTTGCAAGAAAGTACTTTTTAAAATTCTTTGCTAGCATTGCTAAATGATTTTCAATGGCTACAAAAACAACTTTTACAAGTGGATCTTCAGCCTTGTAAGTTTTAATACAATCATTCAAATTTGCAAACATTGTTAAGTTTTCTTGCTTTAAATTTCTGCTCCACAATTCCAATTTTCTACAAAAAGCACTAACTTTATCACTCGTATCCAATATATGTGTGTTTTCTCCTTGCAGTTGAAGATTCAAGTTATTTAATTTCTCGAATATGTCGACCATGTAGCTCAATTTCATCACAAATAAACTATCGCGAAAATTCTCAGCTTCCGGTCTGTTTTCCTCTTCTAGGAAAACTGCGATTTCTTTTCTTAGTTCATAAACACGTTGCAAAATTTCCCCTCTTGATAACCATCTTGCCACGCCATAAAATAGTAACGCTGAATGACTGCAACCATGTCTTTACAAAGTGCGAAAAAGATTCTTGATTTCAGGGGTCTCATTTTTATATAATTTACTACGGTTACAACCGTAGTTAACACAATATTCAAACCAGGACTCATTTCTTTGAAAGCCAAAGCTTCTCTGTGGATCATGCAATGTGTCCAGACGCACTGCGGCGATTTTTGTTTCATAAGTGCTTGAATACTTTGGAACCTCCCGGACATAGAGCGAGCACCATCGGTGCATATTCCGACGCAATTTTTCCATTCTATGTTTGCCTCGCTCATAAAATCATTTAAAATAACAAATAATGCGAGTGCTGTTGCTTTGAGATCTATTGGTTTGCAGAAAAGTAATTCTTCTACTACTGACAAATCATCACAAAATCTAACATAGGCCATGAAATGAGCATCTTTATTACTATCTGTTGCTTCATTGAGTTGTATTAAAAACAATTTGTCATATAACTTCGACAAAAGATGACACTCTACATCTTCAGCTATATCAGCAATTCGACGGTCAACAGTATCATTTGAAAGAGGTATTGACTGCAATTGTTTTGCAAAATTATCTGCAAACATAATTTCTACAATCTCAATTGCGGCTGGCAAAATAAACTCTTCACCAATGGTGTGAGACGTTTTACATCTGGCTATTTAATATGAAACTTTGTAAGAGGCAATTAAAGATTTTTCATTCACAGACAAAGTTTTTCTAAACAATGATTTTTGCTTTTCATTTGATTTTAATTTTCATTCGAAGAATTCTCTGGTTTGTTTACGTACTCACTATGAAGCGTTTCCAAATGCTTTCTAAGTTTATTAGGTTTCATGCTGTCTGCCGCCAACAGTTTTGAACAAATGATACACAGGGGCCTTTCTTTTGCCTTTACTTCAGTACTAGTGAATCCAAAATTTAAGTATTCTTGAGAATATTTTCTTAATTTTATTTTCTGAGCCACGCTCGTCGGTGTACTTGATGCTTTTCTATCGTCTAATACTCGCTTACGCCAGCTTAAAAATTTATCCATGATCCTGCATAAGTCTGCTGCCATGAATATTTAATACGGTGAATTGCAATTACACGAAAATATAAATAGCATGCACATTCAGAATAGATTCATTAGCGATAGAAGGATCGACTCGAATGAGATTGTCTGGAATTGAAATTGGCGTCATAGAACTTTCGCCTTCTCCCTTTGAGAAAACGTTTGTTCACATCTGCGCACACTCCTAACTTAACTTTTTAGCTGACCAGACAAATTCCAGACAAATCGAAACTTCTCCGAAACCGTGAGAATGCCCGACATGGCGGGACACAAGAGCAATAAAAAGGCATAGGATTCTTGTTTTCTCAATGCTGAGGATCGGTTTTGCAAAATGTCAATAAATCTGCGTATTCTTGGTAATTCGTAAAGTTTAAAATTAAGGTTGTAGTGTAGGTTTAGCTCCAAAATACTAAAAATACATTATTATTGTTTAAATTTTACTGTATGCAGTGGGGGGGGACGATGAAAATTATGATTGAAAATTGGGCCGTAGATACTAAAAGGTTGAGAAACACTGATCTACTTTGTAAAAAGGTAAGTTTTAAAAAGAAATCAACTTATATCTTCTTATGTAACAAAAATAATTATTCAAAGCAATAAATTACCAATTGATAGAAATGAAAACAAATGTAACAAACATGTTGATAATTTCTTAACGAATATTTCGACTTTCTGGATAAATGAACTTTAAGAACAGTTTAGAACACAAACAAACGATCATATACGGTTAGAGTTAAACGACATTGGGATAAACGCCTATTGAATGGTTATCATTTGCATAGCTAGAAACAAATAGTTTGATACCACATATTGAAATTTATAATATTTATATGAAATAAAGGAACAATGATATCAATTTATAGGTCCCAAATTGTTAAAAGGTCAAGAACCGATTCTTTTGGTAAATGCTCTTTGTATCAATTTTTTACAGCATGGTATGGCATAAGCCGTTTGATTCAAAATTTCTGCAATGCCATATAAAGGCATTAAAGCAGCTGCTACTAATCCTACCAACCCAACAAGTTAATCGATCACAATCCGTCGAATGAGAAATACGTACTCAAAATATTCTTGGCTCATTTTACTCAGAAATCAAGTCTTGTTTTAAGGGAAGGGCTCTTGAAACCAGTTCCACGCGACGTTCCAGATTTCTGACAACTCCGTCTAGGCCCTATCATCGATCATACAGGGCCCCACGCCCCTGTCACTAATGGATGGATAGGCCCAGGCCCCCGACAGAAGCAACACGCGCGAAACAACAGGGGCCGAATCTTTTTCGTTTCAAAAGAAAAGATTGCATTTTGTTTAGTTTCCAGGGGAATGTTTCATTTTTTCATCTAGTGGATAGATTTGATTTATGGGGCGGAGGCTCTTTTTTTTGTCAACAACTATAAAAGAAGAATCAAAGATACTCAGTTTATCTTTTCATATGTTGAGTTATAAACAGGGTTATAAACTGTAGCCCTGTGTATAACTCAAGGAAGGAAGAATTTTTTTCTAGAATTTAATGAAAAACGTTCGGTAATGTTCGTTACTAAATGAGTATTAAAATTTATTCAGGACGTCTATCTTATGATTATATTCATTAATTACCTTGTTGTGATGGAAAATGAAACACGTTTCAAATGGAATGGCCGATTACATTTATGATGTACAGACGAAATTGGTATCAAAATGCAATATTATATTTTATTCAAAAATCTATCAAGTAATACTATATTATACTTCACTGTCTATTCTTTTTCTGGAAATTTTTTTCAATGGAAAAACAGTAACGGATATTTACATTTGTGAAAATATAATTTAGTAATTTAACCTACCCTTACCATCATTTAAATATCGGCCAACAGCAATTTCTGGAAGTGATAGTCGAAATTCAAAGACCAACTTTATTTTAAAATATAGTAAAACAGCCTACAGCTAACGGCAGATATGCGAGCAATCAAAGCATTTTAATTTAAAGAGTGTATAATATATCTGAATATTTTATGTACAGCCAATAAATTATTTACTCACAAATCATAGAACTCTAATGAACTGTGTCATCCTTATAGTTTTCTGAAACTTTCTAGTAACAATATTGTCATAGCGAAAACTGAAGCATTTTAGTAAACAAGTAATATCTTTTTTAAATTCAATTTCTACTTAGGTCAAGAAAGAAAATTTCTAATTTAAGTTATTTTTATTAATTAATTATCAAAAAATTATTTCTTCAAGAAATGAACTCACGTTCTTCACGTGAAGAAATACTGAAATTCTAGCATTTTACCGACTGAAATATTGACTGTTGATTTCATTTTCATTACAAACTGTTAAAACTCTATTTGAAGTATTGAAAATTAATTAGTAAATTAATATTAGAAAAAACTGTATTAACATCGAGTGTCGTCCACTATAACTTTGAAAAATGTATTTGAACTAGAATGGATTTTATAATTGATTCATAACTTGAACAAGATATATAAATAAATATATACAGGGAAATTGTGAATTAATAGTAGGAGTTGAAAAAAACCAATTTCATAGACTTTATATTTATCAAATTTTTGGAATAATCAGTAAATTATGCTTATAATTTACTGATTATTGAAAAAATATATATATTCGCTGAATAATCAGTTAATTATGACTTGAATAATCAGTTGTCTAATATTCGTAGAAATTTCTTGATATCTGTGAATGTAATATCTGTAAAGAAATTCTCCTGAAATCCAAATAACAAAGAATTCAATGAACAATAATATTTGTATTTTAAAATTTTCTTTTTATTATTGAAAG
>JAPMOQ010064997.1:929168-972736 GCA_026543055.1 Argiope trifasciata | reverse complement strand
GAAATTGGGTGCGAAAAATGCAATTAAATCCTTTGTCAGGAAAAAACTAAATTACTTTCCGAACAACCTAATATTATTTAAACCTTCCAAAATCTAAGTAATACTTGAATTTAATAGGTGCAAAATATCGTGGAGGTATTCTTTTTATTATAAGTTCAGATATAAAAAATATACTTATTTGACAGCGATTTTCTTTGCTTGGCTGGTATCTTGTTTGTTTGTTCTTCTCAATTATTTTATTTAAAAATTCAAAAATATAAATATTATGCAAAATTGTTAATAAAAATATTCCAATCATAATCATATACCTCGATCCACTAACATTTTACAATAAATAGGAAAAAATAAAGTCACGATATAATTCATTTTTACTTTTTATCTTTTATGGTTCCCGCCAAAAGATGTTGAGATGCTCGAACAAGCCGCGTCTCCTCCCCAGTGGGGATATATACCATGGTTTTGAAACTTCTATCTTTTGTTGTATTCTTCTAAGTTGTTTATTATTAAAAATTTCTTGTTTATTTCTAGAACAATCAAGTCTTCTAGAATCCAGCCATCAAAATTCTCAGACTTAATGTCATAAATATTTGATGGAAACCCTACTAATCGCATTTCATCTTTTATCATCCGCAACCAAAAACGAAAAAATGATTGGCATAAATCTCCAGACAGCAGTAGATTTTCAGGACATTCAAATGAATTCTGGGCAATTCGTCATTTCTACTTTTCATTTCCCTTTCAAGAGGGTAATGAAGATGAAGAATTGCGATGGATTATTTTCGCTTTTATCTACGGTTATTTGTCTTCCTCCAACTTCCTTTTGTGCTGGCTGCCATTTTTATATGGCTTGTTTTGATTTCTTGAAGGAAGCTCCAGGCACAAAATAAAGGCATTTCAATGGTATTTGGAGTAATGTATTGCGATATGAATTTAATATAATTTTTTGACGAAACATGTAAAATCTCTGGAAGAAACTTTTCAACTTTGATTCATAATTAGTTGCTTACAGGACGCTTTCTTTAAAAAATTTAGTAGTTTTGATATGATCAACTATGATGTAGTAGTTTACAAGATGCTTTATTTCAAGCTATTTTTTTTCCTGCATTTTAAAATAAAGATATTTCTAGGATATTTGGAATAATATATTGCAACATGAATTTAATGAAATCAGTTGATTAAACATTCAAGATCAATTGAAGAAACTTTTCAACTTTGATTCATGATTAGTAAATTCAATTAATAATTTTTACGAGACGCTTTGTTTAAAATATTAGTGGTTTTGATATGATAAACTTTGATTCATCATTAGTAACTTACAGGATGCTTTATTTAAAATTACTTTTTCTACATATTAAAATAAAGATATTTCAGTGTTAAGAAATTTTGTAGAAAATTTCTTCTTTGATTCATTATAAGTAGTAAGTTTTATAAGTTTTACGGAGCGCTTTGTTAAAAACATTAATAGTCTTCATATGATCAACTTTGATTCATGATTAGTAGCTTACAGGACGCTTTGCTTAAAATTATTTTTTCCTACATTTAAATTTAAAGACAATGCAGTGACATTTGGAATAATGTATTGTAATATGAATTTAAGTCATTTTTTTTCAAAATTTGATTTTAGCAAATTGCATAAAAGATTATCATTACCATTTTACTTGATTACAAATAATATTACAAAAGAGTTATCGAAAATAAAAACTGTAAAATGTTTACCTTGGGATAATCTTTGTGTGTGACAAATAGCACAATTCAAGTAGAAACAGTGTTATTTCAATTGTTATCCGGACGGCATCAGCAAAAGAAATAATACAATTTCTTTGATTCAATGAATTAAAATTCAGGCATTATTATTCAATACCAGTTTTAGGATTACATAAAGAACAGAGTGTTTGCAATGATAGTTAAAGATATTTACACTCTCAAAGATCACAGAAACTGTGTCTATGTGTGACATCGAAGTGTTAGATAGTACTTGTCTAGAGTAGGAATACCACCTTGATATTGAAGAAACAAAGGATGCTCACATTGAAATCGACAGCTGCAAGTGGTTTAATAGAAAACTTCAAAAACTTTCTTGAAATGAATCGAAACAATCATATATCTAATTATAATTTTTGCAATATTTTTTATAACCAAGTAATTTTTTTTAATCACCTCTATATCAAATTTAATGCATCTACTTACTGAATGCAAAAGGGCGTATACCAGATCCTTGCATTGATTTCTTACAAACCTTTTGTAACCTGTCAAATTCATACTTTGATTGAATATCGTAAAATTATTAATTGAATGTTATGGATATCAGTCATTCTTCTAAATAACAATCTAAAAGTAAAATTCCAATCAGAAGACCCCAGTAAAATGAAGTAAGACTCCGAATCACCATATAAAATATATGTGATTTGCTGCTTGATTTGTTAACAGTATTTGGTTGCTATAATAATGCATATTAAAGCCCACAAGTGGCCTAGTGAATTTGTGTACATGAAAGAGAAAAAAGTTTAGGGTTCTTATTATCTGGTTGATTGATTACGTTTTAATACCGAACCATCCATTACAGTCCGAAAGTTATGTTTTTCCCAAGCGAAACATAAATATGTTCTAATTCCCATTGCTATTTCTCCTAGAAAACAACCGTTCCCATATCTAGATGGTCTTATGTTGTTATGATTAATAGAAAAACACTTCTCTTACCATGCGGCTCATACAATATTGCTGCAGAGCTACCATCCCCATATTATATCTGTAGGAATTGGGTGGGACAGAATGCCCATCCAACCACATTTAGTTCAGTGTCTAGGGTCACTGAATGAAAAAAAGAAGCTTTTGAATATGAAAGAAATTTATTTACAGTAAAGAAAAAGACATTTACAATTACGACAGGACTATTTACAACAGAGAAAAAAAAGAAAAAAAAAAAGGAATTACTTATAGATGCCGCCAAGGATAAAGAGTAGTTAATAATTGTTTCATGGCGAAACTACGTTACGTTTATTAAAGATGCATGATCGGAACGATACGACCCTCTCTGGTCCCCGTCTGGCAAGCGAATGCGCAGTTCGCTTTTTCTCAAATTCTGACGTCACACGTCTTGGGTTGAGGTTCAGCGATATTTTGATACCCGTGGCGACATCTATTGCAACAAATTGGAAAAATATTTAACAGCAATGGCCGCTGATTAAATCTCTACATATATTACATTACATTACATGAATAAACTCCTTATCTAACCACATTATTATGTATTTCGGAATTCTGAGAAACTTTTTTTAAATTTTAAAGATAAAAACTTTTTTCTTTTTATCTTGTAATATGATATCTCGTCGGTTGAAAATCAGCTTATATTATCGCTATCTATACTGATGGGCGAAATTTAAAAATCTCACCTCTCCTTTTAAAAGCATTATTATTCGATGAGAAGTGACAGTCAATGTTCTTACGGGTCTTATGTAAGTGTAATGATTTTTATGTATTAAACATAAAAATCATTACACTTACATAAGAAATACTAAACAAATGTATAATTGTGATTGTTGAAGATTTCTTAAAATACCTTCTTGTTTCTCCATCCAAATTTGAACAAGAGTTTCTAACGAACTCTCAATCAATCAATCACACTTAATACTATTCATAACTGTCTGAATATTCAATCAATCATATTTAACAAAAGGGGGGGGGGATTTCACAAGTGATATCCCAGTGTGTAGGGTGTGCTGCACAGTTTTGTTGAATTAGCCTTTCAGTATTGATAGATTTAAAGTGACTGATTATTGGTGTGCGAATTAACCTAAGTTTGAATGAATAATATTTATGGAGATTTATTGTATTCCATTTTGACGGAACGAATTGAAGTTTATTACCAATATTTTCTTTCAACACATTTTTAATTTTGTATTCACCTTTGCGTTCTTTTTCTATAGCTGAATTATTATTTGTTTCTACACAATTAGAATGATGAGTCTTGATCAGAACGTTAGTGAACATTCTGCATAGAGAAAATTCCTCAAGGGAATAAAACTTCTAATATCATTATGCATTTACATCTGAAGTGTTCTGTATGTATGTATGTATGAATTATATATATATATATATATAATGGTATTTTAAAATCTAATTTAAACTTAATTAATTTCCTGTCCGTCTAATTTAGCCCATACTAACTTCATTCTAAAATATTTTCTTATTTCCTGGTCCATCCCTCCCTTTCTATTTAATTAATTCAAGAGTAGCTTTGCAGGGTGCTTTAGTAAGGGGTACCCACGTTATGAATGAAATGATAAAAATTGCTGATCTAAACAAATTCTTTTTAAAATTTCCCTGTGTATCCATTATCAAAATTATTATCAGCATTTTAATAGCATAAGCACTGTGAAAATATTTTCCCTATCAATATCCCGCGTTATATAAGACCAGGGATACTTTATTTCTCTGATCTTCTTGCCCCTTTTGCTTTTGTGCTTTATCCGCGCCAAGAAATAAGAAGTTAAATAGCGGTAATTCTGCAAAACCAATCTCGCATTCATTTTTGATATAGTCCACTTTGTGCTTTTATTCGGAATATAATGACGAGAAACAAGTATGCATTTTAGAACATATTCTTCTGCTGTTCATTTCTGTCTAGTTAATCTACATTGAATAATTTCATTTGAATTTATATTTCGCTCATGTGCATCATTTGAAAGAGAAAATGTTATTTCTGTTACGAAATTTTCTAATTATATGAAGATAGATATATTCTAAAATAAAACGGAATACAAAATGAATAAAACAAAGAAGTAAGAATTTTAATTAGTTCAAAGAAGTTATACAGGGTGGTTATAATTAATTTCACCTATAAACAGCATCCTACAGCGCAAACGGATAAACGGGTTGCAGCGAAATTTTGTATTTAGACTATACACAAGATGCGCTCATGGAATTTTGAAGATAAAAAAATAGCTCCAAAATGTAGCACAGAGTGTGTCTTTACCGGAAAAACATTAATTTTAACACATTATTTTTTGCATTGTCTTCTGATATAATTTAATAATGAAAGCTACAATACATTGTTTACTATTGTTCACAAAAACAATATACTTTTAAACAGTGAAATCAATACAATCACATCACTGTTAACTTGGACATTTCTATGCTTGAGCTAAAGGTGGTGCGTGTTATTTTGAGATAAACTGAAAACCTATTTATAACGTGAAAAAAGTTCGAAATGGGTGTGCTTGAAATTGCCACGATATGCACATTCTTCTGGTGCTACTACAGAGTCTTTTGGTTCTGTGATTGATTTGCATCTATCTATTTCTTCCCATTCGTTTTGATTGTAAAAAATTATCTGATCAAAGAGCTAAACAAGGGTGAAAGTGGATGTCAAATAACAACAAGTAACGCATGCATTGATGCATCTACTTCGATGGATGACGCTATGGAGCAATTCAATGCGGAAGAGATTGAATCCGACTCAACCATAGATGAAGCGGCAAATATGCCGAAGGCGTCTGTCACTGCATTCACGCTGAATCCCGATGTGACAATAGACTCCCCGAATCACTTTCCGATGTGACAATAGATTCAATAAAAATGTTAAATTCAAACTAAAGGTAAATATTTTATAGTCATTGTACGCAAATTCCATGCGTCATTCTCAGAGGTAACAAATTTATTTCAGATTATGCGAGCAAGTTTGGGGGATACCAAACCAGCTAGTTCAAATAAAATGTGTCATCATATTTTTTCAAAGATTGCATGCAAGGAGTGGAATGTTCTAAAAAGCAAATGTTGGCCCATCTGCTTCTTTATTTCCGCTTCTGCCAGTATTGAATGGTGCCTATAAAAATAAAATGATGCCCCCCCCCCCCCCCGAAAAAAACCTTCGTCTGTATAGTCTAAAATGTCAGCAATGAATGAATTACTCTGACGATTCAATGATTTGAATTTTTGTAAAGTACTGGAGGAATCATGCTGATGATTTAACATTCCAGTATGGAATGATGCGCATGAATATAAAATAGTAAAACCCCGGAAAAATCTCCATCTGAATAGTCTAAAATGTTACCATTTACTGAGGAACTCTGATTATTCAATGATTTGAATTTTTGTATAACACTGAAGGAATAGTGTAGATAATGTAACATTCCAGTATAAATGAAATATAAATTTTCATTTTCATTGTCATTAACTGATGTCACAAGTTTAAGTGAAATTGATTTTTTTTTTAAAATTTTTAATTTAGAACGTTTTATAAATCAGTTTTCTCTAAAATTTACGAGTATAAAAATAATGATAAATACAATAAAATGAATTAAAAAATTAAAATATATTATAAAAACCCTAAGGATATAAAAGTTTTAATTAAACAAAACAATTCTTTTGTTTGTAAAATTTCTTCATTACAGTTCCAATACAATATTTAGTATTGGAATATACATTTGTATTTGTGTAAATGCTGAATGGTGTTTACAGATTAGAAAGAGAACAGCTAATCTATTTTAAGCCAGTTATACAGAAAAAAAAATACTTGTCAAATTCACATTGACAGTTTTAATTGACTGAATGTGGTATTTTAATACACAATATACAGGGTGGTTATAATTAAAGTTCCCCTATAAACGGCATTCTGCAAAGCAAACAGATGAATGGATTGCAGCGAAATTTGGTGTATAGGCAATACACGAAATGTGCTTATGGAATTTCGAAAAAAGAAAAAGTTCCAAAATGCTTAACAGAGGTAGCCTTTTCCGGAAAATCCTTAAATTTAACACAATAAACGACCAAAACGGAATATAAAAACAATTTAACAATCCAGAACAAGAATATTGAGTGATAAAACGAAAAGCCCGTTAAAGCTTTGAATTCTAAGGAAAAAATGCCGAGATTTGCATGCTTGCGAAGAAGAGGAAGCTTTATGAAAAACAGGTTCGGGCATGAAACGTTTGCAGTCCTTTTCATGTTTTATATCTTTGTTTCCAGCTGTAGTGATGATGGCATCTTGTTGCGATGATGAATGACTTAAAGAACTCCATAAATCTTCCTGTGCGAAGCATCACAACCAAACAATTACCACCCAACTGTTGAACACATTGATCATTGACTTGAAATTTTGTAGGTGAATGGGGGTGGTAGCATGGAGCATCTGGACACGATTATTAGCTACTACTCTTATGCAATTTCGTCCTAATCTGTTCTTGCTCCTGCAAACTTGTTGTTCTGCATCTGTTCTTGGTTCTGTCTCTGTTTTTCTGAAACAATGTATAATTATTTTTCCTTACCTTTATTTAATATAGTTCGAAGACAAGGTGGTTAGAAATTAGTCAATAAATGCTAAACTTGTTTCTGTTTTCAGTTCTGGTCATTTATTGAGTTAAAATTAATGTTTTTCAGGAAAAAACGATCTCTGGTGGACATTTTAGAACTACATTTTTTTTTTCAAAATTCCAATATCGCATCTCGTGTATAGTCTATATGATAAATTTCGTTGCCATCCGTTCGCCCAATCACGTTGTATGATGTTGTTTATAGGGGAAGTTTAATTACAACCACTCAATCAGTACATTGAAAATAATTTGAGACAACTAAATTTAATTTAAGGTACTTTACTGAACCAATAATATTTATAATGTCCCAATTTATGTTATTAAAAGATATAAATTTATAGAATTTAATTCAATTGTTTATTTCTTTTCTTTCCACCTAAAATTATTTACAATTTAATCGTTGTTATTATTGTTAGAAGATATCAAAATGATATCCTAAATTATGTAGGAATAAATACTTTTTTCATTGCGATCGAAATCATATAATTTCATTTTATAAGTTCGATTTCACCCTGAAAATTATTTTAAATCCTTTACAATTATTATTTTCCATTAACTGTATGTATGCTTGCTATAATTATGAAGACCAATGTCTTGTTTTTATGCACTAATACACGAACTCGCATATCTGCGCTTTGATGATGACCAGGGAAATTCCGCTCATATTTGTGCTTTCATAATAATGGCCAGGAAAATTGCATGCCCTTTGATAATAATGAGCAGGAAAATTTCGGGTATATATGCGCTTGTCATACTAATGAGCTACTCACGAAATTCAAATGTTTACGAGTTATTATGCACTTAAATTCTAAAGCATTAAACAGCGTTTAAATTAGTTTGCTATTAAAAGACAATTATTTATTTACTTCTAAATCCAACTGATTAAAATTTATTTTTTAATTGGCACTTTCTTTCAACTTACTAATAGTTAAGAATTATAATTATTTTGACTCGATGTCTCTAATTATAAAAACAACGAACGTAATCATGTAGGCGAGAGCATGCAGTTAGTAGATTCCAATTAAAAATTTATGTTATTCTCACTCTTAAAATTTAATTAGCGTAACATCTAAATGTTGCTAATGAGAGTCAGTTGACTCTTATCAATAAGGGAATTTGCATTTTCTGAAGAGATCCATTCGGTTCTATTTCCGTTTGCAATTCGTGTAAACGTCTTTAAGTAATTAAGTTCTTTTGAATAATTCACTTTCATCAAAACTTTCAGTATCCACAGGACAAATACATCTACCTCTTGCACAATAAAAGATCTTTCCTCTCCTCTTCCCCCCCCCCCAAAGAGAAGTTTCATGAAGTTTCTCTTTTATCACTTATAAGAAACAAAATGATAATCATTATGCTTCAATTTGATTCAGCATTAACAAAATTTTGAAGTACAGTTTTACAAATATATTTCATTTAATTTCATCATCCTTTAATGACAAACTGTCATGATTTCTACGTATGATTTTATCAGCATTGATGATAAACGTTCGCAATTTCTCTTTTATGTAATTTCTATCAGAATTTAATGACAAACTTTCACGATTTCTTTAACTTAATTTTATCTTCATTTAATGACAAGTAGTTAAATCAATATATTTTTTCAACATTCGATGATAAACTTTCGTAATATTAATTTACATACAATTAAATATTTCTAAAATAAGTAGTTAATGAAATTCATGTGCAAGAAACTCAAAGAAAGACAGCGAATATGCAGATAAAGGACCCCCAAAAGAACTAAAACACAAACCAATTTAGAAAGCCTCCAAATAGATTTGACTCCAAATTTGATGCAAAACATTTTAGATGTTGAATACGAGTACAGCATTTAATCCATCAATCTTTCCCCATCTTGTAGCTATTGTATTAATTTATATTATTACAATCAGATAGATATACATTTCTAAATAAATTTCGTTTAAAATTTGATAGAAATCTACAAATTTGAAGTATGGACTATATGCGAAACTTCATCCGTCTTTATTATTATATTATTATCTGGTTCAAACAAACAAAAATAATTTTATTAATTTTATTTTTTATAATTTATTTATTTTTGGTCTCAGAGAGCTCTAAATTTTAAAAATTCGTTAAAATATCTTTTGCGACTTTTTTAACAGTTACAATCTTTATCCTTATATCAATCTATACTTTTTAAAACGGGAAAGTAAAATTAGCATATTATATCTCGTCCAAATAAACTTTCAATTCATCAATGTTTCTATCAGTTACATATCCACTGGTGTTTAAAACGTCTGAGAGAAGATTTATTATCGCAAACGGCGCAAATTCCGTAAAATAATTCCCTTTAGACATCCTTCCGTTTTATATAACAAACAGGAGAACCAAATTTATCCTTCTCTCAATTTCAAGAACCACTGAAATATATCCACCCGAGTTTTTGATCGAGCCAGCTATTTCAACGTTAAATATAAACGAGCTTCTCAGAGAATTCAATTACCCAACTGGAAATTTATTGGAAGGAGCTCCAGAAATTTTTATGACGACCGGTAAACAACCTCCTCGTCTAAAATAAGATAAGCATTAATTTAGTAAAAAGGACACAGGACGTAACTCTTGAGATGCTTTGTTTTTTTAATTCGGGAGGGGTCGTAAAAGAGAAGGAAGGTTTAAATGTACGAGTCATAAACCCTCCTATTTGTTTCGAAGAGGTGAACACTTTTCTTGAGTTGGTTGTTCTAGAATATTATAGAATAATGCCGGTAAATAAGATAAGGATTGTTTCAGAGAATGAGTAGTTTTAATAAATTAAAGCTGTTTTCGTTTGTTCAAGTCTTTTGGGGTAAAAATCTACTTTAACAGTGTTTAGGTTTAAGAATAATTGATACAGATGTCTGAATCAAATCTGAAATAAAATTTCAAAGGGATATAATATTTTTTTCATTTTTATATTACGTTGGGTTTTTTAACAGAATTATATGATAGTTTTAAGATTCTAATTTCATATTTACCTTTAAATTTGCAAAGAATAAAGAAAGAAATATAAAGTAAAGAATTGCAGCAATCAAGGATTTTGATCTTAAGATTTTAATAAATATTATTAAAATTTCAAATTGCATCGAGTATGAAAAATCCTTTCTGGAATAATGACATAATATGAATAATGCGCCATCAAAAAAGGCATGAATTTCTACAAATTTATAAAATGCATCAAATATAAAATCAAAAATAAATAATATACAAAATAATCCAAATGGTGTCAAGGGCTATTGAATATTACTCCACTATTTCTCATTATCTCTTTTTGGGAAACTTATTTAATGCATTTGTTAATGGAATATTATTTATATTTCTCAAGACACGATTAAGAGAAATCTGTCTATAGATCCCCAATCATTGTCCTTAGAATTAAAAGCTACATGTTTTTCAAAAGTTTATATCAATTTTACTTAGAGAACATTATTAAATTAATAATATTATGAATGTGTAATGTTTCTTCTCAGCGCAATAAGTCTCATGGTAAGGAAGATGATTTTGCATATGTAGTAATAGTTGCTGAAACGATGTAGCGTTTGGCGACTTAGACGATGAAACTGAAGGACTTGAAATATTCAAGAATCCTGGCAATACATGCATTAGAATGTGAGCTCCGACATTAGTTCTTGAACAATTGGTACTGTCACAGAAGCTATAAGAACGGTAACAAGTCAGAGAGAAAAGCTGAATCGAACCTAACGACAGACGTGAGTAGTTGAGTCTAACGAATATTTGAAACAGATTTTAAGTTTGTTACATTGATTGTATTGTGAATACTACAATATTAAACAATATTGTAGTTTTCACTATACTACAATATTGTTCGATATTGTAGTATTCAATAATATTAACAATATTATGCAATATTTCGAATATTGTTTAATATTACGCAATATTTTACAATGAAAATGCGCTCTTATGATTTCAAATACATATTAATAATAAATTTTTTGGACGTAACACATTTTTTAAATAATAGAGGACTCACAAATAAAATAACACCTACAAAACATATGAAGTTTTGGATTAGAGAACCAGATTTTCTTTAAATTTTCGTAGTTATGCTGTGACAACTTGCTGGAAAAGTTTTTTAGTTTTATTCTCTTCCGTTCTCCAGTATCCTCATGGAACTTGTAAAAGGAAATAATAAAAAGTGGAAATTTATCTTTTTATCTCGAGAGAAGCAGAATCTACAAGTTATTTTAGGTTTACTAAAAGGATTTTTTTATTATTTATTTTTACCTAAACTGTGAAACATTTAGTTTCCATTGTTAAATATTGGTCTAACCAGTATAAAAGTTATAAAATAGATTTTTCTAATTCACACATTTCAAAAATTAAAAAATCAAAATAATAATAAAAACATTTGAAATCAGTTTTATCTTTGCTGTAAGCGTTTTTGTAAGGTGATATGCTACTGCTTTTGAAATGTCCGAAGAAAAATATAATGAGTTTGATAAAAATTAAGGCATCAATACTCTTACCTTATGACTAAATTTATGATTTAACTTTGTGTAAAATATCTCATATTTGTACTATTTAGAATAGTTTTCTTGAAATGTTAAATATATTATTTAGAATAGTATTCTAAAAAGTTATGTCTTTGAAAATTAAAAGAAATTTGACTAAAATTAATTTCTAAAAAAATTGCTTTAGTATTTTCTCATCTTTCACCTGTTATTTACATAAAATGGACATCCTATTTTAAACAACAGCAAATAATCAGTTGATTATGCTTTGAATTTTTATTAACTCCATTATTTTCTACAGGTTCATATTAACATAATTTTCAAAGATAAAACCATCAGACTTCACTCTTTGATAGGAAATCTTGACATTATTTTTAATCATTTCTTCTTTACCACAATATCTAGAAGCTCTTGGTTAAATTAACTTTATGACTTTATTTTAACCTAACCACTGCCACAAAAATCTATCCGCTTTTTAAAAAGAAAGGATATTTATTTCTATTCCTTAAGTAAAGTTTTGGTTTAAATCACTGTCTTCTGTGATGCCAAGAAGGACAAAGATGAGCTCTGAAAGTGGCTAACATTTATTAAACTCGGTCATCCGCACGTAATAAAAGGACCCATCCCATGTATCGATTCAGCCGTCAGCCGCAGACCGTCGGAATGAATTAATTCATCAGGCAGCAGCTGAGCGGAAAGGATTCCTTCCTTGTGCAAACACTCTTACAGACGGGAGACTGGGAACTAGCACACGTGGGCGTTTATTGGCACGGCAATACCATTAGAACGATTTGCTTTTACTTGGCGATTGAATACGGGGTTAATCTTTAATTTTTATTGCCGCTGCTTAGTGCCTTCTTATCCTTTTGGCATCCAATGGCAGCATTTACTGGCTACTATTTATGGAGATGAACGGGTTAGGTGAAGCCAAAAGTTATTACATCTGTTCAAGGTTAAAAAAAAGAATGGGTTGTGATATAATATAATATATCTACGAAACCTTCCATGACGATGTTTAAATTTTCTGTTAGTTTCGTGTTATCCTGTTGGTTCCATTGTCAGTGTTTACTGGATACCAGTTATGGAGACGAATGAGTCAATTGAAGCCAAAAGTGATTACTGCTATTTAAGCTGAAAAATATAAGATTTATTTTAATAAAATATAATGTACGAGGGTTTCCATAACGATGTTCATGTATTCTCTTGTATTGTTTCATATCTCTTGTCCTTATTGGCTGGAATTTTATTTTGTAGAGAAATAATGTGAAATCTATAATCAGGTTATAATTTGCTAATTAAAAAGATTATGACTAATAAGTGTAAAATTACTTGATGTATATCGTGGATTTTTTTTAAATATCTGTCTTAATGTGGGATGCAATGCAGTCAATTTAGAATGGTTGAAGTTTCGACAACGCTGTCAGAAGATGTTGACTTTGCCTTCATTAAAGCTCACTGTTCTAAAGATTAATATGGATATTGAATTTATGAATGGAGATTAAATGATTTCTCTTTTGAAGGAGAAGAAGATTGGGATAGTGGTTCAGGTATGGTCTTCATTTATTCATATTTCAAAATCGTATGATTAATCGGTATTGAGCATCGAATAATTGTAGTTAATTCGTTAAAGGCTAATTGCCCGCTTTGAATTTCAAAATCTGTTTCATATTTGTTGAAGCCCGTTTCTGCCTATACTCGTCTACATGCCTATAACAGAAAAAAATTTAGATATATTCCTCCGTCAGTTGCAGTCGCGCTTAGCCTTCTGACTGCGTACTTTTAAAAAATTATTTTTTAGATGAGTTGTTTGAAAGTAAGTCCAAATATTTTTCAAACAAAGTGAGCTAATACTTTATATTACATGATAATAATATGGTTACGGATTTCCCCTGATCCTAAAAATCTGTTAGGTTCTTTTTTTACCTCATATAGTTGTTGCGTATGGCGTGTTAGAGATGAGATGACACGCAGACAACGATCAGTCCTTCAGTAGAAGACACAAAACAGACGTTTATTTACAGAACGAAGACAAGACAAAGACGACAAATATTGACAGCACAACTATGTACAGACTGTAACTGTATACAGCCGAGACGAACACGCAGGACAGCACACTGCAGATAGTAGCCTGTAATAGCGACAGTAGTCCACAGACAGAAATTCTGTAGTGACAACGTCCACAGCTCACAAAGCGACCAGACAGGTTTCAGGCAAGAGAGGGAATCTTTAACCCTTTAAGCGTGTAGCGTTTGCTCCTGCGCGTGCACTGCAGTGGGGAGTGTTTCTCGCGATAGTAGGAAGGAGTAAGCGGGCGCGCTGCATTGGAGATATATTCTCTCGCATGTTACAATAAATAAAATCTAAAAAAAGAAAGTAATAACTAAGTAAAGACATAAATATACAATTAAACTTACATATATTTTCTAATAATTTCGTTGGGTATGGTAAATTTTAAAACATGGAATGTTACAGAGGGCAACTTTACAGTCCGGACACCATATTCTGGTCTCTTTTCTAATCGTCTTACCGTTTTTATTAGACGCATAGCAAACAACACATCGTCTTGTTGGTTCTCGTTTGCAGGGTGTGGCAGGTATATAGTCTGCAAAGTGCCTTCCTGTAAGACGCAATGGATCATTTTCATCACTTTTTCTTCCCGTTTTTCCCGTCATGTCTGTAGACACTTGATATTTACGTAATATTTCTTCAATGACTGCAGTTCGAAAATCCAACAGTTTTATATTTTTGTTAGTTACCTTGCTCTGTAGAATCGATGAATTGAAAAGACATTGATCAATCATAAGCCTGAAATTTTTTTTGTAGTATACTTTCATTCTTTTCCGTATTGTCTCATAATAGGATAAATTTTGGTCCGCTCTGTCCACACCTCCCATTGATAAATTGTAATCGATTACAACCTTTGGCTTTTCAACATCTTTTCCATTACAGGAAACTTTACTCATTTCAATATTGTGGATTGTACTCAATAAATGAACATCTTTTTTATCTTTCCATTTCATTGCAATTAGTTTTCCGCGTTGAAAAGCAATAATGTCACCCTTTCTAAGTTTTGATGATTGCATTTCTTTTGGAACATCTTTGCGGTTCACTCGAACTGTCCCGTACGAGTCAGTTTTGAATGATATAAGTTTATCACAAAGATCTGGTGACATATAAAAATTATCGGCTGTAAGGCAGTATCCTTTGTTGAGCAAAGGTTGGATCAAACTTAGAACAATTTGTGATGTAAGGTTTTCCTTGTTGAAGTCAGGGCTTAGAACCATCCCCTTTCCAGTATATAAAATGTAATTTCATATGTAACCTGTGTCTGATTCACAGAGCATATAGAATTTCAATCCAAGTCTAGCTCTCTTCAAGGGTATATATTGTTTCCAAGAAAGCCTCCCTTTATGTAACATCAAGCTTTCATCGATGCTAATGTCACGCTCAGGAGTATACAGAGTTCAAAATTTTTCCAAAAGGAAACTGTAAATAGGCCATATTTTTTGAAGTTTCCAGCAAGGATGAGTTTCTTCATCCATAGTTTCATTATTTGAAAAATGCAGAAACTTGCTTATCAAAGAAAATCTTTGCTCTGACATAACTTCAGCAAAAAAAGGAGTGCTCAAAATTTTCTTCTTTGACCAATACCAGGCTGTCACGGGCTTCAAAACAATACCCTGGAGTAAAAGAAGAGCTAAATAAATCCATATTTCAGGTAAAGTTACCGGTTTCCACTTATGCACTCGGGATCTAAATTTCAGTACACTTCTGTTCTTTCGCAAAAATTGTTCTGCATATATATTTGTTTCCTCTACTATAGTTTCTACCAATTCCGCAGTTATGAATAGTTGGAAAAAATCTAAGGAATTATCAATACCTTTTACCTGAAAATTTATTCCAGGCTTTCCATCAAATTGAAAACGTGGTGGAGCTGGAGTTGCACTTGAAACTTTACACCATTGGCGCACCGAATCCAAATTCTTATCCATATCCTCATCTGATTCATAACTGTCAATACTTGCATCGGAATCCGATCCACTTTCGAAATCAGAATAATCTAAAATGTTATCTTCTGAATCAGAATCATTCACTAGCAACGGTCTTTTCACAGAAAAGCGGCTGGAAACACCGCTACAGCTCGCCATTTTCACCAGAATGCAAAAATCAAACACACCAAAGTCTCCCCAAGAAATTATATTTCACTTTACGGAACTACTATTGCCATCTAGTGACAATTTTTGAAAACATAAGGATATGACGAGATATTTTCGTCAAACACGTTGAAATGCGGACTTTAAAATTGGATGACGAGTAGGACTCGTCAAACACGGGTACGGCGTAACACTCCGATGACGAGGTGAGTTCGTCAAGCACGCTTAAAGGGTTAAGTGATTCTTTTCTACGCTGACGTAGATATCTCCGTAGCAGACTGAAATTATTCCTCTGCTATTCCTGCCTTCACGGCCGACTCACTATTTCCCACAACGGGACTACTCCTTAGTTCAGGACAGCTCCGTTCCCGACGACGACACAACGGGCTACGACACACGACACAGGCTTCGTCAGAATATACCACACAGCAATCCTCCGTTCAGGACTCCTCAGTTCAAGACCTCTCTCTTAGGTCTTCTCAATTAAATTCCACAGCGCTACTTGTCTTCGTTGAACACTAGATCGTTTAGCTTCGGCTTCTCTCCACTGCTGCACTTCGGCTTGACTCCACTTGATTCTTCTTCAGGTCCTCTTTCTTATTTCTCCGCTGCTCCGCTTCGACTTTATCCGACTCGATAGATCAGGTGTACTCCTTTTCCGATTGATTCAATTGTGCTGCTTCTTCAGATGGCTGGCCCTTATATAGTGGCGGAAGGCGGGGCTAACATCTTCTGGACCAATCAGGAGCATTCTGGATGTATCTCAGCTCCTAATGGACGAATCGGGAAAATTCTCGATGTTTCGGATACTTTCCATTTTGTCGCCAAAGTCACCAAATTTGTCGCCAACCACTGGGACCTCTGACGTCACACCCATTTACTATTCAATGCATATTATTGTAAATATCTCTTCCTTACTATGACAGTATCAGAGCGGGAAAGCAAAACTACACGTTCGTAACAATATGATATAATAAGAATCTTTAATCATAAAAACTAACAATCTAAACTGCTAAAAACGCTGGTTGCAATGAAGAATGGATTGATTGCCAACCCGGGAAAGTTGGGAGATATGCAATTACACAATCAAATTTAAAAGACAATATAACTATAATCTAACATATAAATTAGATTATAGTATATTTCATATAATTATTATATTAAATATTTAAAAATGGCTTTTTGCTTGTTCGCATTTTATGCTCTGTAGTACCATTCTTCCGATTGCGATGAATTGCCAATTAATTGCTTGCATTTTTTCGAAGTCCATAGATCTAGTAAAACTATTAGCATTTATTTTAAGCATAATAAAACTAAGAAACAAATCGTTTCATATGTTTCTGTTATTATTTTAATATTATTTCAAAATTGGCAAAAGACAGAGTAAATGGCAAACTGCACGTGTTGTTTAGAGTTAATGACACACATACATATATCATACAAAATTTTTTTTATCATCCATGCTAATCAATGCGAGTGACATAATATCGAAATTAATTAGTGTGTCCTAATTTTTTTTTTTTTTTACGTAATAGTTATCTTCACAAGGTATTATCATTCAGCATTCACAGTATTTTAATTGCTGCGAACTGCACATATTATAAAATAGAAATATTATTATCGATGCCAAATACAAAAATGAAATAAAAATGAAAGGCCTAATGATTAAAATAAAATGCTTTATATATCTATCAAAATTTAAATTTTTAAAGTATTTTGTTGAAGAGGCCATTAATATCAAATTACATAAAATATATAATTATTGAAATTTTAGAAACCTTTAATTCTGTTATATGAATTGGTCACCAAAGATCTCTCTCTCTCTCTCTCTCTCTCTCTCTAATGATGTAGAAACAAACTTTATCTTAGACAAAATAAAGTAAAAGAAAATATAACAGTTTTAAGGTTAAAAATGTTATGAACATAAGTTGAAGACCTTGAAAAATAGTGGTAAAAACAATTATTGTATAAAATAAATCAAGCTTTTTGTTTGTGTATGAAGAAGCAGAGTCATTTTGATAATTTCCTAAATGTATATAAAAAAGCAGAATCATTTTAATAATTTCCTAAATTTTGGCCCTCTATTTATAATTAAAATATTATGGAAATCTATAGTCAATTTTGCTCAAATGATCTGTAGTTGGTGCCACTCGCATACAATTCAAATTTTATTTTATTTATTTATTTATAAATCAGATTTTAAAAATATTAAAATAATCTAATTTCATCGATAAATTACAAATATTCAAAATAAACTATAATTTTTACTTTAAAAAAAATTAAATTATTCGATGAATCAAATAAAGAAATGAAAGAAAAGAATTAGTTCTCAAACAGAATACTGCAATCCTGCGAAAGGAGATATGAATTCCAAAAGAGAGAAAGTAATTGTCGGGTAATCGCCAATTTATTTGGGGGAAAATTTTACGCTTCTTCAAATAAAGCCGACTAAAGCAAAACGCCCTTTATTTAGCCCATAAAAGAATCCCTCATCCCCTGCAAACAAATTGCTTTAGTAGAAGAGGAGAAAATTGGATAATTAATTTTAAGAATTGTTTGGTAGATAAGAGACATTGGAGATATAAATTCTTCACTAAAATGGAAGGTATTAACAAAGAAACTTTGTTTAAAAGTTTTCCCAAAGTTACTTTTAATCGTAATAGTTTTTTGGAAAAGCTTTTTTTTCTCCGCCAATCTTAGGCATAAGACTTTATTGTATTTGAAATTTCCTATTCTATTTTCCAGGCATTTTCTTAATAATGTATTGATTTCATGCACAGAGTTATCAATAATTTTCAACTATTTCATTATACAGACAAGTCAGAACATATACATGCTGGGGATGATTTAAAAAAAAGTTTACAAGGCAAAGGAAAAATACTTTATTAACAATAGACACAGGATACAAATTAATTAAGAGAGATGTGGTGGTCACTTCTCAACATAATCATCAAACCGGTTGAGGTTTTTATCACACCGTGTATTTGTTTAACCCAACTTGGTAATAATCAGGTCCCTGGCTATTGAGCCAGTTCTCCGCCCCTTTTTGAACATCACCGTATGAGCCTTATTTCGGATTAACGTTTCTTGAATGCCGGGAAAAGCAAATAGTGTCTGGGAGCCAAATAAGTGCTGCATGGAGGGGGGGAGGTGCTTCAGACATCTCTCTACCCGCTTCGAAAGAATGACACCATGACTATTCATTGATTCGCCCCGTACACTCCAGCATTTTGTCTGTGAATGTCCAATGAGGACACATTCTTGGACTATAGAAATCGTATCACGGCTCGTACTTCTGTGTGAGACTACTTCTCTAGATGTTTTGCTATTAAAATCACTGTTTCAGGTCTTAGTATTAACACTATCTGCTCGAATGACCGGACAATTAGCGTCATATGTCTCCACTCAGAGTAATAATAATCTACAAGCACAATTTCTACTTTCTTAAGGCTGCTGTTTGTAAACTTTTTTTTTTGTATCACCCCTTTTAGAGTCTCATAACAACTGGCATTTGATGTCCCATTTTCTATCAATGACATCTATTGACCTCGATGACGATGAAAGTTTGTAATGGATGATAATACTTACCATTAAACAATTAAGTAATAATTTTCAAATTGCCCCCCAAAATTTGAACTCTCCGATTTTGGGATTGACAAACTGACATTAATTTTTTTTTGTATAATCTGAAAATCGGTCAGTAAATCAATATTTTGGTATTTTTAGCTTAATCTGAAAGCTGTCAAATGATATCATATTTCTGGCGCAATATGAAAATCACCAAATAAGCCAAATGGGTCATAACAAACAAGTACCAAAAATTTTTTGATAAAAGGGGAAAAGCGTTCACAAGAGATTTAGTTTCTGAGCAGATTTAGAATGAACAAACTTACATCGTTATCTGCATCATTACATTTCTGAATTTTCTCGAAGCATCAGCTCATTCAAAGGGCCGTGCTTCCTGATTGACAGAGAGAAAAAGAATCAGTTTCCATGAATTGAAATTACAGTCAGCACTTTTTTTGCCATTTCTTATGCATGACCTACATTAAAAAGAAAGAAGCATAAATTTGAAGATATTGCCATGGATAGCAAATTATTATGGTAAAGTTATTTTTAAATGGAATCTAAACAGTGAAATTCTGTACTTTTTTCCATTTTACTTTTCTTCTTCGCCTAATTATTTGATAAGACAGGATTTCTCTGTTGCTAGATAATTTTGAGAAGAATTGATACAATATATTTAAAGCATATGCAATGTAATATACAGTGTGTTCCGGAATTCCTAGGCAAAGTGTAAGGGTAGGTAAAAAACCCATAAATAATTTTTATGGAGCAATATGGGGTCAGAGATGAAAACTATAGACAGAGAAATAAGTATAAGGAAGGGAGAGGGAATGCAGTCTCTACTATACTCCGATTAATTTTGATGAGAACTTCAATGCAAAATTTTCAAATGCTAATGCTATTCAATTGTTAATTTTTACTGTTCAAGAAGAAACAGGCATTTTCATAATGGCACAAACCATTTGCTATGTGCTTCTGAATCGATGTTTGTAGCCGCGTATTTGCACACTTACTGTAATATTATGCAAGTATATTGTTATATTTTTATTTCCTCAGCAGTTTTCCTATCCAAACTTTACATTTCCTCCCTCACTTTGCTATACAAAAAATGCTTTTTAATTTATATGTTATCTACTCTTAAAGTTTGACCCATGAATTCAGGTAGACCCTATGTATACCTTTCATATTGTCTAAAAATAAGACTATTTTTCTCCAATTCAGCCAAATTGAAAGTATATAGCATTTTGTCATTAAGCCATCATATCACTTTTTCTCTTGCCTTTTTTTAAATTTTTATCTGGTATTTATTTATCCATCTCACCATTAAGTGTATTTAGAAAGAGGAAAAAATACAAAAATGAAATAAAGAAATAGGCTCCAAGCAAAAAGTTTATGGTGAAGAAGTAGGCGTAATCATTTAAAAATAAGTAATCGAGGTACAGGCTCAGATTAACTAATAGTTTCTAAACAAGCACATCAAAATCTTGAAGTCCGAAAATTCGAGTAAAAAACTGCTATTCTAGAATGGATGCCAGTTAATAAATGGCTAAAAAATGGTAATAAATTGCTTTTAGAGATTGCAAAAACATTGGCGAGAAATCACCTCAGAATATTTTAGCCACCGTATATTAATTTTAAGACTAACTGTATTGTTATGACTTTCCTATATATAGGAATATTCCTATTTTTTTTTAAACAATCATATAACAAAAATAATCATTGTACGATCTCAAGACTCAAAAAATTCTTTTTAACGATATTGTAGCAGTTACATTACTCTATCTCCTCTTTTGGTTAATAGATGTCGATGTCTGATTACGTATGTCTCCCATAGTGCATTGCGATTGCAATTAAGCAGATAATATGCTGTTATGTTAAGGAGCCGGCGTTAATGTCTTGTCTAGTCTTCGTGTTTTGCGTGAAATGTGGTTCTTAAATAAATGTTCTCGCAAACATGGATTATTTTATTTATATCGCTTGGATCATAATGATCTTCATTTCTGCAAAACTTCTTCTTTGAAAGAATCAATATTTAAACTCAATTTGATATATTCTGAAAAAAAAAATGTTTTTAAATGTTGTGAATAAATTCAAATTATGCATTAAAGCATTCAGTCGCTTGTTTTTACCAGTCACAAACTCAGTAAGAGGATCTTCACTTCTGCTTTTATTTTGTAATACTCAGGGTGTTTGAAAACTCAAAAGACAAAAATTTAAAAGAGTAATATGAAACATTCAAACAATCAATTTTTCTCATGTGAAACAATACATGGGCGGAGAGAAAGCAGTTAACAGCAAGTAGGTATCCATTACTAATATGAATAACAAAAACACCAAATAGATAGTGGAGGAACTAAATTTTATTGACAATTTGTATGGCGAAATTACAGAAACTGTTCAAAACTGCGGCCGCCAGATGTAATCCAGCCGTTACACCTAAATGTGGCGCATTTTTTCAAACACACCCGGAACATCTACGTGTCTTCTCAGGAAATGCTGTCTATACAGACTTCCGGCTTTTAAAGCGTTTCTATTTATCAAATTCACATAAAATGTATGTCTGCCGTTTCCTAATTACTGTACGCCCCCATAGCTTCTGAAATCTATTATAGAAATGGCGATGTGTAGGAAAACTTGCACTTCGTGCTTTCCATTACAGCATCATCTAGTGGATCGTCTAAGCATTATATAGTGAAAATTACTTATTAAGATGTTTTCTATCATTCCTTAAATTTTTGTCTATAATTTTTGAAATACCCTGTATATACTTCATAGTATATAGACTGAATTCATGTTTTTCAGTCTTATTAAATAGCAAATCAGTTATTTAACAACCTAAAAAGTTGATAAATTGGGTGTATGAACTGGTCCCTAAAGACGGCTAGTATTGTTTAACACCTTGACTGCCACTACCCACGTCTGATGTCAGGATAACTAGACAATTCCTTTTTTGCCATCTTTTAATTTTAGTAGAGAAGATCTCATCTAATAACATAAGTGATCTGGTACAATTACATAGCATTTGTAACACAAAGATGCGTCCGTTTCAGCGAATGTGTTAAAATAGTCTTCACCATCGATGACCAATGAAATTATAAATAAGTTCTCGTGTTATGGATCATAATTAGAAAATAAAAAGTATTTCTTCAATACAAATGGCATTTACATTAAAATAAATGCACCGAATATAAAATACTCAAATTCTTAGAAACATCATCATAAAATCTCCAATGAGAATTTTCAATAGCTTTTTCTGGTTAATTAAATATCTCGATTCTCGGAACTCATTGAAAGAAAGAAGCAAATTAATTTCCCAGGCATAAGTGCATCCCTTCCGAAGATATGCGCGTTAAAGTAGAGAAAGTAATTATCCAGCAATCACCAATCTATTCGGAGAGAAAATTTACGCTTCTTCAAATAAAGCCGATCAAAGTAAAACTTTATTTATTCTAGCGAAAGAATTATTCATGCCCAGCAAACAAATTGCCTTTATTCGGAGGGGAGAAAATGGGGTAATTAATTTCGAAGCTTGTCTGCAAGATTAGGCGTTGGAGATGCAAATTTCTTTCTTCAAAAATGGAAGTATTAACTGATCAAAGTTGATGAGGAAGTTGTCGAAAGACAACTTTTTAAAAGGTTTGTCTTCTGGTGTCATACAACTATGGGATTCTTTATTTGCTAGTTGTATTTGTGGATGTTGTCTACAATATTTTTCCAGATTTAGTCTGACTCCAAATCAAAATGTAGTTTGTTCAAATCACTTCCGGGGCATTAGTGTGGGTAATTATTATGTCAATAACGGCGTAAAAATTAATATTTTTATTTAAAAAAACCACAAAAAATAAGTTTGTTGCAAGTTAGGGGAATACAAATATGAATCTCGAAAAAAGAATGAAAGAAAAACAGTTGCAAAATCGTGCATCGCGCAATGAATCCTCTTGAATGAGTACGCAGCGTAATCCTTGAACGAGTAGACAGCTTGAACTGCTACGTCATGAACTTGCATCTTTATGAAAGGAAAATCACCACAACTTTAATGTAAGTCCGATTTAAAAAGCTGCAGCAAAATGTTTTGGGGAAGAAAACTTATGAGTGACCTTTTACCAGGTAACAAGAATGACAACTGATTCAGCATCCATTGATTCAAATTTCTACATTCCGGCTATTTAAAGAATTGTGTTTGTGGAAATAGAATTTTGTAGTCCTGTCGGTGTAATGAATGCAAAACTGAATTAATATTGCACTACACAGGTTTTGTAACGAAAATATAAAAGTTAATTTTTACCAGGTAACAAAAATAGCAATTGATTCATCATCTTACTCTTCAACTTTCCACATTCCCGCTATTGAAAAGATTGTGTTTGGGAAAAAGAATTTGTATTTCTTGAAATGTAATGGAAAATGTATATGAGCAAGTACGGTCGAACCTATAAATTATTATATTTTTTATTTTCTGGTGGTTTGTTCGATTCTAGTTGAAATGTATCTATAATCATTTTAATAACAATACAGGTGATTTCCACACAGCATAATTGTTAATTTTCCTGAAATACTGGATATTTAAGGAAATTCAGTTCGACAAAACAATCGTAAGAAAGGATTTTTAGAAAATGTGTCAACAAAATATTAAGAATCCTTGTATTTTAAGCGTACTTTTTATAAGCGATTGAAACAAATATTTGGCTCAAAACTATACTTGAAATCCTATACCTAATTTGATATATTTTAGCCACTACATTTTAGAGTTATCGCGTTTACATTTCTGAGGCTATAGACCGACATATATTCAACAACTTCTTCGGCTTGGTTCAAAATTTGATAGGTGTCTAACAATATAGATGTTTAATCTGTATACTAAATTTTATCCATCCTGCTCTCTTCGTTTAGCAGTAATCGCATTAACTTATATTCGAACAGCCGGGGTTGGTTGTTTATTTGATTTTAATGGCGCAAGATCCTGGTTAGACTATGTTGCGCCAAGCATACGGTCGAACAACAGGAGAGACAGAATTCTACTTAACTGATTTTACTCATAATTTAATAGATATATACCACTATTCGTAAATTACCAAATTTTAACCACCTAGGTCAGAGGTGTTCAAACTACGGCCCGCGGGCCAAACCCGGCCCGCGGAGGGTTTTAAAACATAATGTTTTCGCCCAAACCTTTTCATTTTCATAAAGGTATATCGAAAAACTACGTGGCCAACAAAAAGGAGTTGCTGTACTTAACCAAACACAAATGTCTATCGCGCTGTTAAGTTATAAGACTAAATAAAAATATATATTTCGGTAACTCAAACATAAAAGAAATTTTATATGCATGTGAATTTTGACGATAAGCAGTCTTATTGTTTTGTTGTAAGTAAAGCATCAGCAATTTTGAGTAGTTCGCTTAAAGAAGCACTTAAGTATAAATAAACAAATATCGTTTTGATTTCGATAACGTTTTCATGGAATTATTGCACGCGCACTGTAGCGTACCTAGAACTTTTGCCGCCCGGGGCGGTCCCGTTGCTGCTGCGTATAGCCAGGCGCTCGTCGCCAGTCGGTGCACCAAGTATAGAAAATTCCGCCCCAATATGTGCCGCCCGGTGCGGAGCGGTACTGTTGTCACACAAGAATTGGCCTCTCTTAACAGCATGCATAGTACTACAACTAGAAAAGATATATTCGAAGAAGTAGAAAAAACGTTGATAAAGTTTAACTTAGACTGGAATCGATTCCAAAGTGTGACAATTGATGGAGGAAGAAACATGGCTGGTACAAACATCGGCGTGGTTGGACAAATTACAAACGCTTGTGAAGCTTCAGGAGCATCAGTACCAATTTTTCTGCACTGTATTATCCACCAACAAGCATTATGTATAAAACATGTCGATATAAGCTGCGTTTTGAAGCCAGTTGTTTCTGTAGTAAATTTTATTCGATCACACGCACTTAATCATCGGCAATTTAAATCTTTTCTTAAGCAAATTGAATCCGAGTACGTTGACTTGCCGTATTACACTGAAGTTCGATGGCTTAGTTGTAGGAAAGTGCTATTGCAATTTAAGCTTAGAAGTGAAATTGATTTATTTCTTGTAGAGAAAAAACATCCTGAATCACTTTTATCGGATGCTGCATGGCTCTGGAAGTTGGCTTTTTTTGCAGATGTTGTGACACACGTAAATACCTTAAACTTAAAGTTCCAAGGGAAAAACAATTTAATTTGCGATTTAAAGTCGCAAATTAAAGCATTTCGAACAAAACTACAATTATTCGAAAGTCAAGTGACTGAATGTAATTTTACGCATTTTCCGTGCTGCGACGAATTTAATAAAAAAACTGAAGAACAATTTCCAATTGCATTTGCAGTAAAGATCATCGCCACTTTAAAAAAAAAAATTTCAAAAGCGATTTTCTGATTTGGACATGAATTCAAAAGAAATTCGGCTGTTCCAAAATCCATTTGATTGCAACGTTGCTGAAATTTCAAGCCAGCTTCAAATAGAAATTATTGATCTTCAAGCAAACGAACAAATCAAGGACAAATACAAGGAAAGAAACTTAATAGATTTTTATAAATATTTGGATGCAAAAGATTTTCCAAATTTGAAGAAATTTGCTCATAAATTAATTTCAATGTTTGGGACTACTTACGTGTGCGAACAAACTTTTTCTCGAATGAAGTATCTCAAATCAAAATATAGAGCAAATTTATCTGATGATCATTTGCAGTCATTGTTTATGATTGGTGTAACAAATTTTGATCCCAACTATAAAGACATTCTTCAACAACAACAACAAAAAAAAAACTGTTTCATCATTCGCATTAGAAGTTGCATGAAAATATTTCAATTTATATAAAATAATTATATAATTATATTTTGTTTGTTTAGTATTTTGTATTTTCAAGTTACAATAAAATAGTATTAATTAATAGTATTTAATGCTACTTTACTCATAATGATATTTTTCAATTTGTATATACATGTGGCCCGTATAACATGGATCTAATTTTGATCCGGCCCATGCCACGAAAAGTTTGGACACCTCTGACCTAGGGGAAAGTAGTGTTTTTAAGTTTACCTCCTAGTGTTTTTAAATTATTTTTGTTATAGACAGGCAAGTGTGCATTTTCCAAAAATGAATTTTTCGAACTCAGGATGGCCTAAAAATTTAAGATTAGTCAAAATCTGTTCGAATTCTTTACAATTATCAACCTTTTCTCTCAATTTTTATTTTTTAAATAGGAAAGTAAAAAGTGAAGTGTGAAAGATTTAGGCATATCACATGCATATTTTAACTTAATGTAAACTGATTAGTCTTATTAAACATAATTAATAAAGATTAGCCTTATTAAAATGATTATTAATTCAGTCTTATCAAATAATGAGAAATATGAAATAAATATATTTAATATTAATAGTTGAATATCTAGGAAAGCCAATATAATAAACTGTTCTTCTAAAACTAGTATAAGTGTGCTCCTATTTCTGATGTCTTTTTGAGAGGGAGGCCAGCCTTCAGAATCAACCGTATTCTTTTCAATGGAACAAAACTTGTCAGAATCCAGCAGCCGTTTTCCGAGTGGACGTTTCTTCCGAACCCCCTTTGTGGCGGCCAGAAAAACACTCATTAATCGCCCGAAAGGTCCCGTAGAAAGAACAGGATATCGATTCTGTTTTGTGTCTCAAGTTGAGCGTAAAACACGCACCACCAACCCGACAATTCCTGGACAAGCTCCAAGAAACGCATCTTTCAAGGAAAAAAAATATAAAGAAATATGCTTCGATTCTTTTTCTGCACTCATCGAATTTTCCATTCTTTATTTTTCCATATGCATGGGAAAAAAAGAAAAAATCTTTCCAATGGATGAGATTTTTTTTCCCGAGGAAGAAACCCCTCAATTTCCCATCGATGAAATGGTTTCGAAATGCTGTTTGTTGGAATTTCGGTTCGTTGAGTTCTTATAGGGCTGGGGAGTCCATCTTTGAGAGAGGGAGAGTTCGTGAAAGGAAATAAGATGGGAAAATACTTGTCTGGATTTTTAGAAATGTAAGGAAATAGGATTTTGAAATCGTAGAATGTATTTTAGTCTCAAGAGGTCTTATAAATTCACTGATGTGTAGAAATATTTACTTTTTTTGATAAAAATGGTTAAAAGTAGAATCTCCCAAAATATATAAATGCATTGAATAACTATATATGTTATCGTGAATGTCCAAAAAGGAAGAATGTCGACACTCACCTATGAATGTCAACATATACCAAATACTTGGTAAAAAGACCGAATATTTTATTATATTCTTATATATGCAGACTATCATCAGCGTATGTCGATAACCACCGACATGTTATGGTGGAGGTCGAAACAAGACGCTGATGTCCAACCTAAGGCGCCACCACAGTGAGAATGCAAGTCTCTGATGTTGACCGTGGTCGTACAGATCCCCGAAATAAATGTGTTGGTGGCTGTTGGTGGAATAGAAGCTTCCAATTTTATAAATTAGCAAACAAAAATGATACCCACAGCAATATACAAGTAATTAGTTTGTAATTTGTAAATAAAAGTTTCTTTCCTTAGATGATAATTTTTCTCAAGAAATGTCGCTGAAAGAAGCTGCTGCAACAGATTCGAGAAATGGGAAGCAAGGCTTTACACGCCAGTGGAGGGAAAAAGAATTATTTCACTACTAAATGCTATAGCAAATGCAAGGGACTCTTGTGCAATTCAAAGTACTATAACAGTTTAAGTTGTTAATAAAATAAGATGGAATAAGTAAATAACATAATTAGGTTTAATACTGTAGCTTTAACAATTTAATTACTATAATTTTATTAAATTTAACTTTGATAGTATAATTACTGAAGTTTTTTATGATTAATTACTATAGCTTTCTCTTATTTTGACACGTATATCATTAATAATATGCTTTAATAAAGAAGTTTGATTAAAAAACGTAAATTTTTTTTCACCCTCAGTGTATTTTGATTGTCAACCTGCATCGGTGATAGTCCGAATATATAAGAATATAATAAAATATTCAGTCTTTCACCAAAGTATTTGGTATATGTTGACATGCACCGGTGAATGTCGACATTCTCCAAATTTCGGACTTTGACTGTTACATATTACATATATAACTGAAAATTCGTTTGTTTGTTTAAATATTATACAGATCCACAACCCTTGAAGGACTTGAAAGAAAAATAGTACACATGTTTCCTAGCAATTAGAATTATTTTTCACATTTTTTTTCCAATTTATTTACATTATTACATTACTTTCTACATAATTTCGGCGAACTTATCAGTAACCGCTAAAATATGTTGAAATGGGAGTTGAAAGATTTTAAATCTTTCACCCATAACCTTTGAAGTAATCAACGCACATCTTAAAATTTATATAATTTTCTGAGGAAAATAAATTTCTTTATGGTAATTTTTTTAATTTTAACCAAAGTTTAAAAAATTATTTCAATACATTTTATATGATTTAAATACAATTTTTATTGCAATGTAATTTCGTAATGTTGATCAAGTTATTTTAAAGTAAATATAAAACGAACTGAGTTAGACTGATAAAATTCGGTACATAGATTTAATATGTATAGTGTAGACAGCCATCATATATTGAGCCAAATTTAACAAAGAGTTGACCATCTGTCGATCTCTTAGAAGCATACAAACGTGATAATTCTAAAACGTCGCGACTTAAATATATCGTATTTCGTATTTGATTTTGCGACTACAAATGTTGTTCTGTATCGAATTTTGGTTAAAACCAGTTGGTCAAAAACGCATCCAAAACACAAATTTGAGTTTGGTTTCTATGAATCGCATTACAAAGACGAATCACCAAAAGTCTCGCCAAGAATAATGTTTAAAAAATCAATAAAAATGCTGAATTCTTGCAAAAGGTTAGTATTTCAATACTGTACGCCAATGCCATGCAAGGTGTTATCTGGGAGAAATCTTTTATTAGGGAGTATGCGGGAAAGTTTTGGAGAGGTCTAGCTGGTTTAAATATTGTAATTGATGGATATATTTTAATATAATTTTAAAATGCCTTATTTTTACAGTCTTTCAGGCATTCCCTTCCTCAATTCCAACTTTGAAGACTTAGCTTTAGTAATCTATCCCAACGTTGATGAATTCTCAGCTCTAGTAAAAGAAAGTGATGTTGCTAATTGGCAATTTATCTGCCAACCAAGTTTATTTCAAATAATACGGAGCTATTTATTGAATAGAAAAAAAAGTTCTAACTAGAGAAAAACTTAAATTTTTAAAATGTTTTTTTAGCTCTATAACCTTTAAATATTTTTTGGAATGAAAAAGATTCACAAAATTTGTCCTAATATTATTTTCGCACATTGAGTGGATTATCACGTATTACTAGAATTTTTTTTTACTATAAAATAAACTTATCAAAATTGAAAGTATCAAGAAATTTTAAGAGATATCCTTATTTGTTAATCCTTATTAGTTTAATAAAATATAAAAGGGAATATTAAAGCAAGCGTAATGTTTCTGGATGGTGAATACTGAATAAATTTATAATATAATGCAAACCTTAGTAATGCCTCTACTGCAACAAAAAATTGATATTGATTATATTCTCTTGCACTATTTAAAGTATCAATTTCGTAATACAAATTTTAACAAGGGCAGGAAACTTGAAGCTAGAATAAACTTGATCTGAATCATCAATTAATTTAATCCTTCAAAAAAAGTTTTTGCCAAATTTTTTAGTAAGAGCTCTATTTACAAACTCTTCTTCGATCAATAATTTTTTCGTACGCTTTGATTTTTTGGCATTTGGGGATGACAGGCTTTTTCAATAAAGAGGGACATCACTTAGAAGGCACTTTAAACAAAATGAACTAATGACTTAAAAGCCTTTCAGTTGTTTTTTAAAGAACTGCTACATTGTGCTCAAATTTAATCTCTTGTAGCTCTAATATGATCCTAGAGACTTGACGTTTCTTCCCCTTTCAATTATACGTAGTTAAATTCTAGTTCGAAAATTCAAATCTTTATATGTATAAATTAAACATTTTCACTAAAAATATTTTTATTCACATACTTTAGATTAATAAATAATAGCGGTATTAAAGTTTAAAATTTTATGAATTGAATTAAAAAATTGTCACGCCTTAAAAGAATATGTGTTTGGTTTCTTTTTGCATATTATATTTCTTAATTTGATTTAATTTAATCTGTAATTAGTTTCCTGCTTCCATCTTAAATTAAACCATGTTAACTACACTCCAATAGTCTTATTTTCTGATTTAAATCCCACTTTTTAATTTAATTATTGCCAACAGGCGCTTTCAAAAATTCCTTTTTCTGTTTCACTCCCGCTACGAGCGAGGTGATAAGAAGAAAGGCCTACAACATAGAAATATGTCAAAATTTTGAATTGGAATTTATTCGATTATTGCTGTATTTTCTCTCTTCTTCATATACGAGAAGGTAAAACCGATTAAAATTTTTTTCTCTCATACTAAGTATAGAAATTAATCGCAAGATTGGTTTCCAAAATGTGCCAAAATCTCTATAAAATGTTCCAAATACAAGGAAATAATTAAACAAACAACATCAGAAATTAATGATATTATTATTAGGTAAATATTACTAAAATATACGATTATATTTTAGAATTATTGATGAAATGAAGTTTTATAAAGGGCAGTCGAATGAATAAGAGATAGACTATATAATGAGTATATCGCAGAAGTTGGTATGGTAGGAATGTTCGTGAATAATAATGTCTTCTATTGGTAATCAGGAAAATAAAGAGTGAATATTCACCGCTCGGTAATTTGTGTATTGGGCGTACTAGAATTGACGTCGTGTATGCGAGCGACATCACTACCAGTGGAGGGGAACAACGTGCTGTAGCGTCCTTTTTTGCAGCAAAAATTTATCAAGGAGTGAAACTCATGCCTAAATGTCTGCTGTGAATTACGAATAAACATGTCACTTGTGTAAATTTGAGTGAAATAAACGCTGTCTGAAAATTCCTTAAACATATTCCAAACAAACCAGATATCTCTTCTTGCCATTTCCATATTTTTGAAGCTCTTAAAAAAGGTATGCATGGCCCTACCATCACAAAATTGCCCATCTTTGTTGAAGCTTTGTAACTGAAAGTATAAGTTCAGGTGCAATATACTGCAGAAGAGGTGTGTACATTAGAACAATCATGGTACTATAGGCAATAGTAATTTTTTTCCAAAGAAAGTATTTACCATCTTGTCTTATAGAGGGTTTAATTTATTTATAGTTATAGAAATTTCTTTTGAAATAAAAAATAGTTTATTTACTTTATTTCCATCTGTCTCGTTTTCATTTGACTGCCTCTAATTGTTCGAAGAGTAATGATACATATTCTATGGTTGCATCGAACATATCTAACATTTCACAAGAAATGATAATCATGTGAGTGCACGGATGATCACGATTTCTAACATTAGGTCAAATGAAATCTGGCAAATCGTGATTGCAATAGCTTCCTGCCATGATTAATCAAAGGGGATGAATCATTCTGAACATGGCAATCTAAGGAAGATTTATGCACAGAAAGTGTTTATACGGCACGAGATGCTTTAAGATATTTTAAGCCCGCAGCGATTTATTTCACTATACAATTGAAAGTTCTCGAGTTTTATTTGTTTCTCATCAATTTGAATATTGAAGTGGTAACTATATTAATATAATTTTCCATAATAATAGTGTAAAGATTGAAATGAACGTTTATAGCACCACTTGTAGTAATAAATAAGGAATAAATGTAATTTCTTATTGTAAAATGTTATATACAAATTGTTTTTGATTACTTTTAAAAGAGAAAGATTAGATTTCATAATTTACTTTTATGATGATAATAAATATTGGTTTGAGAATTACTTCAATTTATATTATCCTTTCTCACTTTCATATACAGTTCGTGATTGTCCGGCTTCCGCCCTATTCGGTCTAGCTTTCTTTTGTCATAATTATATGAGAGAAGAAAGGGTTGCATTTGTAACAATACCAAGGCATTGGAAGCGGGAGTCTGCTATGATCATCCTAGGTGCTGTGTGCAAAATACTTGTGACAGGAAAAAAGCAGCGTTCTGCTCGTTATTCAGTGTTTCGTCAGTGTGTAACGGTCTTCAATTGTTGTCACTGTTACCTGATTATAACTTCACAATATGCGCAGTATTCGTAAATTGTTCTTGGGCTTTACTTAATATTTTTTCAAGTCAACCACAGTGTAAATTACAGAATTTTTGTTGTGAGCAGCTTATATCGTTTTAACTTAATTTTTCTCTAATAAATTCTTGAAACCTTCACTATTAAACATGCATAAGGTACCAGTACAGAGCCATCTATGTTAAACCAACACATTACTGGCAACTTCTTTTACAATTCCCTGTGCCACGGCCGCATTCATGTTCTGTGTGACATAATTGGAGGGCTTAATATGCATTCAGAAGTGATAATATATATATATATTATACCAGTGGTTTGTTATAAGAATTTTGACTTGTGTAATTGATGGGCAAAAAAAATTCTATTGAATCTCGAGAGAAAGCTATTTATACGAAGTTTGTGCGTCTGTCCAACGGGAAAGTAAGAGATAACTATAAAATGTAAAGATATAGATACAATTTGGTGTATACTTTATAAAATAGATACATTTAAATTTCATAGAAAAGAATGCAACTTTAAACTGAAGTCACCAATGGTTTTCATTGGAACAGGAAAATTTAAAAGTTCAATGATTTAGATAAATGGAATTCAGATGCCTTTTACTAAAATAAAGTCGTTACATGTTTGCTATGAAATTCAAAATGTTCATATGCGAGATTCTGAAAATAAAAATTTGAGCATTCGTGTTGTTTATGATTTTGTTCAAGTTCTACCATTTTTTAATGTAAGGGTTTTAATATCTTTATTTAAGTGTATTTGAGAAAAATCAGGAAAAACAGTTTTCCCAAATTTAATTTTGACATATAAATGCCTCCTCTGTAATCATTCATTTATATTGCTGTATGAAGTTTTTCTCGTCTTAAAGGAGTTTGAAATCAAACATTTTTCAGAAGCTCTGTTTTATATAGTGCCTTTTAAAACCATTATATAGTGCCTTTTATTTTTTTTCTTTACTAATCATATTCATGTCTTCATCACTTTTAAAGAACGAACCTAAACATTTACAATGGTGTGTATGAAAATAAAATACCATTGTTTAAAAATTCAAACGACAAGAAATTATTCATTGGAAAAATAAAACACAATCAAGACTACATTGTTTCAAATTATCATACTTATTCCATGTAAGATAAGATTACAGCATTCGATATGCTGCTTCGATGAGTGACCACTCCTCCTACAGAACAAGGAGTAAGAAGGTAGCTTGAAAATTGGAATACGAAACTGTCAGCCCAACGCCTTTCGGAACCATAGGCCTGCAGCGCACTCATTTTCCTACGCGACACACTAAATATGTAATCGGGAAAAAAGAAAAATGAAAGCAAGTAGCGCGTACGTCAGCTTGCACAGCAATGAGGATTTTAACAGCGATTACGGATGGAAGTTAGGGGGTCATTCACAAATGAAATGTTAAATAACACCTAATTTTTTTAATATTAAACTTAGAATAAGACTCATAATATTAAAGCAAATATTTTTTAATTTCAGACTAAGTTCTTTAAAAGCTCATTAAATAATTTAATTATGCCACTTAATTATTATAAACATTTGCTCAAGAATAAATGTAGAATTTTTTTTATAAACTCAATTATCTGGTGTTATCGATTCTAAATTATTGTTAAATCTTCAATAACAAAAACGATACCTCATAACCCTCTCTTTCACACGCACACGTTGATAAATTTTTATATTAACATAAAAAAAAATAGCAAATTCGAGTTCGCAAATTGCACTGACTCTAAGGCAAAGGATGCCGACGTGCTCTGATTGGTCGATTTCTTTCTAACAGACTTTTCCAAATTGTAGCTGCTGAAACCCTGCTCTGTTGTTGTTTAGATTCGGCGTACTATTTTGCCTGCTCTTTTTCAAAATGGAGAAATTAAATCTTTCATAGAAATATAAGTATAAAATAATTGAGATTAATGAGAATAGACATATTTTTCTTATTTCATATAGTTTTTATACGTATGTGCTCAAAAAATATTAGTTACTTGCATTACTAGTTTCATAAATTAGAAATTAAAACGTTTTTCACAATTAAAACAGTTTTCTATTTGATTTGAAATGATGTTTCATTACACGAAAATATTTAGAGGATACAATTATATTAATAAAAATTAGATCGCGATAATATTATCTTCCATAAAATTAATGAAAGATGAGCCAAATAAGCGATAATCACATATTTATGAGTGCAAAACATTGCCAAAAAGGGGCAGAGGCTTAAATTCAAATCGGAGCACGGCGGCATCCTTTGCAGAATTAGCCTGGCAAATTCGAGAACTCGCATAAAAGTATATAAAACGTGAGCACTGCAATTGTCAAATAAGAAAAAATAAACTCAAAATTTTGACGAATTTCCACATTTCAGACCATGGGAAAGCGCAATTTTGAAATTATATCTGTGTGAACAAGATTATTTAAAAAAATTTAGCTAGGCGATTGAAAGTCCTATCTCATATATAGATTAAATTATTAAATTTCTATCAAATGTTAGTTTTATAGGAAATATGTCTGCCTGCTTATATGTATCTGAATATAAACGAATATGATAGTTACAAATTGTAATCAGTGGAAGAGATCACCTCAAAACTTTCCCGCATACTCTGAAATAAACTTATATCAGAAAGCCATGCATGGCATTGATTTAAAATAGTTACGAAAATTAGCCTTTGGAGAGAACTAAACCATTTTTACAAAATCTATCATGCCAGTGCTGGCGAATTTTTTGTCGATTAATCCCAGATATGCATTTAGAAATCTATTATGTTATTGTTGGCTAATTTTTGTCGATTAATCCTTGATATGCGTTTGATAGAATTCAAAAGTCAAATTTTCATTTTAAACGCTTTTTCCTTAATCGATTGAAACAAAAATTTGACACAAAATGCCACTCTTGGTCATAAAATCCCATACCCAATTTGATATATTTGTCATTTTTGTTTTTGAATTAATGTGTTTATTTGATTCTAAAAGTACAAATAATCAACTCGTGGTTTTTGCTCAAAACTTGATAGATATCTACAATAAAGATATTAAATCGGCTTAGCGAAACTTATTTATTTAGCTCTCTTTGTTTTATAATTATCGTATTAATTTAGAATCGAAAGCCTCACGGATGGACCTGTTCTGAACAGATTTTACACAAAATTTGATAAAAATCTGCACAAATTTAGAGTAAAGGCCATACACCAATTTTCAGCTCAAGGCGTTTTTGAGTTTATCACAGACAAACAGATAGACATTTTCCAAAAATGTGTTTTTCGAAGTCTGGGAAGTCTAAAACATGTAGATATGACAAAATCTTGAGTTCGAATTCTTTGATGATCACAGTGCTTCATCTATATTATGCATAAGAAAAAATTAAAACCCACAGAAATAAAATCTGTTTTAAAGACAACGCTTATGATGTAGACCCGAATAAAATTCGTTAAAAAGCTAACCGTCTATCAATTTGGGCTTTTACATTCATGTAAATGAAATAATAAATCACAACGACCTAAACGAAGAAATTCGGCATTTGATCTCAATAGAAATGCAAACTACCTGTCAAATCTTAATTTTAATCACTAGATAAAAATAAAAGCAACCCAAATACATATTTGAATATATTTATTACGCTACGATGGACAAAACTCTTATATTCAGGAACTCTGAAAATTAAAACTTGAGAAATTTTAGAGATCTTGATCTTTCAAAATCCACAATTTAATGTCAAAGAGTGGGAAGGATAAAGCCCTTATCAGAGTTTAGTTTAGTTTAGTTTAGTTTAGTTTAGTTTAGTTACATTAATGTCCCGTTTTGAAGTAACACTAGGGCTATTTTGGGACAGACCTCGTAATTTTGAACCACGGTCAGATGACGAGAATGATACCTGCCACTTCCGTCCCCAACTTCCACACCACACCAGCAGGAGAACATTTGGCCCCGCTGGATTTAACGCGCACCAGATTCATTTACACAACGGTACTCCGGTGAAATCGGGCCTCGAACCTGCAACTCGCCGGTTCCGAAGCCGAGATTCTACCACCAGGCCACCACGGCCCATCTCTTATTTAACAGTTTAGAGGAAAGTTTTGAATAGATCACTTATAATGAGTTTCTTCTTTGTTAAAAAATAAACAAACTTATAAAAATTACAGCTAAAGAAATCTATTTTTATAATAATTGTATAAACGGATAATTCCAACCAAAAATTCCCTTAAAAATTTTCTTTCTTGATTATTATAAGATTATCCTAGAATATCGCTTATATGGGTTTTCCGTGAAAGAGAAATATAGTTCAGATAATTTGGATTGGGTATTGTGCTAAAAATACAATTCAGCTACTGAACAGTACATACAAATGCTATGTATTAATAGTTTTTTTTTTTCAGCATACAGGTATAGATTATACAAATCATATTGAATTATAAATTTTCTCACAAAATTCTACTTAAAAACTAAGATTTATAACGTTTCATTTATTTTGAAAAATTACTTTGAAAAGTTAAAATGAAAAATTATTTAAAAAAATACTAAATAAATTTACTTGTTACGTTTCCTAGCATTTCACTAATGCATCAAATTTTTATTTGTGGTAAATCAATCAAAATTTTCGGAACTTTTAATTTCAAAGAAATCTGTCGCACTTGTAACTAAGAAACGCAATCCAATTTAAAGATGTGAAATTCTTCAAGAAAACAATGCAGCGATATATATTATATATATATATTTAGAAGAATTCTAGAAACTCATAAATAGTCCTAGATAAGCGCGACTCTGAGTTTATCTCCAATGTGGCAACCCCAAAAAGCAATCGAAGTAATTTTTCTTAGCAACCCTAACTCTGATTTGTTTACAATAACTGTAATATTGATTTTTTTCACTTGTTGAGTTGACTGTTGAAAATTAAAAACAATCGACAAATAAACATCCATTTAAAGAACTTAATTAAATTATATTTTATAATTGAAAGTATTATTGCTGTGAATAAAACATTCAGTGTTATTTTTTCATAATTAATTTTAAAAATAACATTTATCCTTTTGCAATACTAAAGGAATTTTGTTGTTCTAGTTAAATATGTTTGCTTACAAATTTTATCAGAACAGAAAATAAAAACATTTCTCCAGCATTTGGAATCATTTGTCTTTATTTCACTGATTTTCATTTTAATACTATTTATATTATTCTTTGCGATTTGTTGTTCTTTTAGTGGATTTTCAGTTACTTCTCGATAAATATGTATAATCAATTATCCAATTTTTGATTACTGCGTTAATTAGAAATATTATGATCACATATATTGTGAGGAACATTTTATTTGTAAATTCGATGTTTGCATTTTTTAATACATATTGGGCTGGTAGAATGACGTTTGCATCACAGAAAAGCTCTTTTTTTATGCAAATCGTTTCCTGCCGAAATGAAGAATTAGTTGAACCGAGTAAGTATAATTAGTCTTTTAAGTTTCTTAAGAAAAGTATAAATTTCCAGTTACGAAGCTATTAATAAAAGATGCTTTCATTTTTCCTTGCGTTGCTCTTATTATTCTCAAAATTCTGACGTTTAATGAGTTAGCGAAGCTACTAGATCCCCGATCCTACTATTAGAGAAGCCGTGGTATCTTTTTTTGTAATTAAAAACATTCTGCCCGGTATCTATTTCAAATGTAAAAAGGCAGAATCTATTCTACTTTTATTGTCTAATGTACAAAACGAAACAGCCGGTTTGCACTTTCAGAATTCAAAAAAGATTCGTCAATAGTGATCCATTAAGGTTGAAATAGAAGTTTAGGTATCACAATCGGGGTCAATAAATCTAGTAATTTTAATAAAAATGGTAAGTAAATGTAACTGCACCATAGTATTGTGCATATGGTCACCATCTTGGTTGACGGCTTTGTACTGTCGGCATGCTTGGAAAAATACGGGACACTAAAATAAATACACTAAAGTAGGATTTTACTTCATCAGTATTTGTTAGAGTTCCATCTACAATATACAAAAGTATAAATTATAGTTTTTGGATTAGCCATGTGTGTTGTCACAACATTATCACATTTATTGCTAAGTACTTACCAAGGTACTTTGCAAAGAAGCTTAGCTAAATGAAATTGAATCAAAATGGTGCAATTCGTGAGAAAAGTAATGTATCAAAAGTCAGAATTTCTGAAAATTGATAGAATTGAGCAAGATATTTTTTGCAACATATATTAGAGAAAGTATTTAGAATTGAAATTAAGACATTTAATTACATGCATTTGAAGCAGAGGAGGCAAATAACTGTCAATTGCTTTTTTGTTAAAAAAAAGTCCCAAAGCAACTCACCTAGAATGAAAGAAGGAAAATTTTAAATAAAAACTTCGCATTTAAACAAAGATTTTGAATAAAAGATCATAAAGAAGATCATTGAGAAACTCTAACAATCATAAAAATTCTTAGGAGTTCAGCTACACAAAATTTCTATTTTACATCAACAGCTATGAACCATGAATTAAAAAACTCAATTCAACTTGGAAAAAGAATGTAAAATTCTTGATAAAACACAGGAACGAACCAAAATTTCATTAGCAGTGAATCATCAGTGAATTTTTATCATTAAATTAAATTTATCATTAAATTTCTGATCGTTCAATGATTCAACAATTATTTTTAAGTCAAACATTTTTGGGTAGTAGAAAATTTAAGAAAAATTCTCTATGACTCTATCTATAGTATTTAGTAACACTAAATTATTTAAAATTTAAATTTAGCCATAGTCTAATTTCGTGCGTTTGACACAGATATCCAGTTTCATTGATGTTATCCCATTAAGCTAAGACACGTCTTATTGCAACTGAATCTTAGAAGTGGAAATGATAAAATCCGTCATGGAAAAGAAAAACGATTTTGAACTGAAGATTAGTACTATTAATTACATTTAAAAATTTCACTAACTATTAAATCATGAAACTAAGTAACTAAAAGAAAATTGAATCAAGAAGTTTATGAAAATCAGGAACGGATCAAGATCAGAATTCTTGATAAAAATCAGGAACCGATCAAAATCAGAATTCTTGATGAAAATAAGGAACAAACCAAAGATTTCGTATTATGTTTCTAAAATGCTTAGGCATTTGAATGAATTCTATCTACAAATAACTTTCTGCAACAAGAAAATTTCCCCCTTATAGCGTTGGATGCTTTGTGAGGAAGGCGTTGGCCGAATTAAGTGTTCAACCCTTCTAGAACAGCGGAGGGTGGGGCGCTGTGAAGGTGGGACACAAGTTCGGAACTTGACCCTCGAGAAACGAGATCCGCGAACGATGATCTGTTGAAGAAATGCTCATCATAACATTCTCATTCGAAAAGAAATTGGAATATGATATTCGCAATACTAGATGGGAATATGTACACACAAATTTTGTTGAAATTCATTGCTCCAAGTTTTAATGCATTTTATACAAATATTACATTTATATTTTTATCATTTTATGATGGAATTTCGATAACCTTAGAGCATCAGGCAACAATAGAAGCAACGAAGCAACATAAACATTTGGGAGAATAAAAATATTCACCCCTGAGAAATGTCTTGAAATTTTAATTAAAAATTAAGCTGAATTTTGGATTTTTCTTGCTATAATTTTTACAAATATTATTGCTCAAAAATAAATTTTACAATATTTCAAAATTCGCTTAAAAATTTTTTTCAATGATATAAGATTAGTTTTTTTTTAATTTTTAAATACTTTCTAACTAATTTTTAATGATAAACTATACGGCTGTTCTGGAATTTAAAGCCTTTCTAGTGCTTCCACGAATATTTCATCGCAAGATTTTTCTACCATTATTGAAACAGAAAAAGAGAATTATGCTTAATATCGATGTACTTTATATTACGAATAAAAAAATAAAGTTGTAGTCTCCCGAATTTTAACAGATAGATGAACAGTGCATTTACATTTTTAATATTAATCCATGTACACAATGTATTTATCTTATTTATTAAAATAGCACGATTTTAATGTGTGACATTTAGGCGGAATCATAGATTTGAAGTTATATCCATACCATTTAACTCGAATATAACCAATATCCTAATAATATTGTTAAAGGTGACTAATTCAAAATATTTTAACTTAATATTAATGGGGTATTCAAGAGATGAGATAAAAGTTCCTATTCAAAAATAATTGGAAGGAAAACAATTTTAATTAATTTAAATAACTAGCTAATTTTCATTACTCTTATTGGATTTATAACCACTTTTATTAAAACTGAGCTGTATGAATTTCAGTTGAATCGATATCAGGAAAAGTAAAAATCAGTGCAATTGATATCATACATTTAATAAAAATAGATTTATGCTATCAATCCATGTCTTCAATTAAAAATCTTTCATAAGTTTTATATTTTGATTTTTATTAAAATATAATGGCTTTCTTTTCTTAAATAAATAAAATGTTGCGAAAGTTGATAATTTGTTTAACTCATTAATGTCTATGAAATTATGTTTTCTAATTCTTTATAGGCAGAATTAAAATATTAAAAAAAGTGTGTGTGTGTGTGTGTGTGTGTGTGTTGCAATTTTTGTTTAGTTTTAGGATTTTGCCGATATTTCTAGCAACTTAGTTCGGAAATTTCTCTAAGAAAGATGCAATAAATAGAAAAAAAATATACATGCCTTTCACTGCAAGACTATGAATTCCCACACTTCCTTCAACCTTCCTGTCTAGACAGAAAATTAAATCAGTTTCATCAGTAGAGAAAGTTAAAGACTTGTCAATAGAATTTTGATTTTTTTTTCCCTTCAAAATTTTTCTCTTCACGTATTGTGTTGTTTTCTATGTTATTTTTACTCCATCGAACTTCGATTTTTTGTTATTGTTATTTAAGAATTGCATTTTTTTAGTATCGCTTTTCGGCCAGAAACTTCAATATTGAATTTATTAATTCCGAAATTTAACTAATGAAATAGCTTTCTTATTAGAAACTTATTATTCAAATATAAAACATTCAAACTTTTATTCGAAAAGAATTTTATATTAAATTTTCATCTTGTAAGATCAGGATGCTGTTTTAGTTTGAGGTTTTCATAGATTCAGAATGCGAAGGTAATAAATTGTTGAAGCCTTTAAATGAGTAGATAACAAATTGAAGCTCGAAGTGACGTAGGCATTAATATAATTTTATTAACGCGTTGCCATCACATTTTCATAAATTAAAAAATAATTCAACTAACTACTGCAAATTAAATACATAAAAGTACCCTTTTTTCGATTTTTTAATTAGAATTTGAATTAATTAAAAATTGAGCGAAATTTCGATGTCTTTTCCCTATAACTTTAGAAAGTACAATTGCACATTGATGATTTTTACATCAAATTAAAGATAAAAATTTAGCTTTCTAATGATACCAGTATTTTAACAAATAACTGAAGCTTCTATTTTTAACGAATTTTTAAACAAATATTTTAACTATATTTTTCACCAATATATTTCGAACGAAACAATAAAATTTATTCTACACGAGCACGTTACAAATCAAAGGGAAATAATTATTTTTTATAAATGTGTTTCCATTAGATTGACAAAAACTCAAGTTAAAAAATAAATAATTATTGCAAATTAAACATAAAAAAATGTAATTTTCAACACATGTCTGTATGAAATGAAATGAATATGAAATGTGTTTTTTTCTAAAGTAGAAAGTGTAAAGAAAAGTTTTGATCACTTTTACAATATTATTAATTAAATAAATCAGCCTTATTTCAGACAAATATGGTTTACTATATATATTTTCAATTCAAGGTCCAACGGCTAATTTGTAAAACTTTAATAACAGAAATACATCTAAAAAGATCTAAATGAAACAAATAATTACTTAATATGTAACATGAGCCTACAAATGTTTTAATAAATGAAGAACGTTTAAGTTTTATCTAGATCCTCTGCTCCGTGAATAAAATTTAACAAGGTATTTTTCAGACTCATATTTTAAAATAAAAAAGTGATAAACTTCCATCAACTAAATCAGTCTTTAAAACTAACTGATTTATAAATATTTGAATATAACTATTCAATAAAAGAGGGGAAATTTTTATTAAATAATTCTAGAGACATTTTATAAATTACGAAAATCAATCTGAAGTACACATAAGACTCAAATGCTGATGAATGTTTTTAATATTGATATTAAAAAAAGATGAATAGTTTCAGTAAAAAAAAATTATGTTAATTGCAGTTTAATCATCCCCATTTTAATTTAATAATGAAATTTTGAGGGATCTGACAGATAATTAGAGAGACTTATAGTACATTACGGACTTAGGACCTTTATAAATGAATGAATTATATGATTATCAAAATTTGAATTTTAAATAATTTGAATTTTAATAGTGTTCAGATAGTATCTGAATCTTTCAATAATTTTGTTACTGCCTTTTAAATATGAAGATAAAATTCCTTGACTTAGAAGATGCGCTTTCGTATCCTTTTCTTCAAGAAATGTTTTGATGGTCATTGAAACTCCTTTTATAGAGTTTCCATTTTCAAACTTCGGAATAATGCAGCTTTGGGCTTGAGTTGTTAGCTTTATGGGGCCACTTCTGCTAGAGGGAATGTCTTAAGCTTCCTCCTATTTTGCATTTACGTCCAATACACTCATTTTTGGGAAGCATGTTTCTGAATTCCTGATTTGGTTATTACTTAACATTTAAATTGTTTTGTACCTAACATAATTTCAGATTTCTGCAACTTTTTTTTCTCATGCATCAAAAACTAAAGAAACTCTCTACTTTTGCTTGAAATTTTTTTTTTCATATTACTTTTACAATGGATTTATTTTCAATTAAAATAAAAACAATCATTTTCCATCAGCGAATTAAATTAGAAAATTCGTTATTTCATTTTCGTACAATAA
>JAPMOQ010064997.1:916261-929158 GCA_026543055.1 Argiope trifasciata | reverse complement strand
GATAAATGAGGAAAACTAAACATATTGTGAAAATTAGTAATTTATTATACCAAAGGAGTTTAGTCTCCTTATTTGAAAAAAAAATGTTTTTCTTGAAAAGTCTCGAATAATAAAATAAATTGCTCTTTTATTTCACAATATTCGCTTAGGTTTTTAGATTTTATTGATAAATCTAGTAACATAGTTCAAAATTTGCTCAAAGCAAAATAGAATATGAAGAAAAATTATCCATACTTTACACTGGAAGAATATAAGTTGCTACAACCTTCCTGTCTAGACATGGAAAATGAAATCAGTCTCATCAGTGAAAAAGTTCAGTTCAAGTTTCGACAAACAAATTTTGATTCCATTTTTTTTTCCATTCAAATTTTTTCTGTTCAGGTTTTATACAATATAGATATTATATTATTCCCGTTCGATTCATCTTTGCATTTTTTTCGCTGACTAAGAAATGTACTTTTAAGTTATCCCTTTTTAAGATTGAAAAACCAAAATACTGACCATAGAATTTTTGAGAATTAATAATAAAATATTTCTTGTATTTGTATTAGAAACACAAGAGAGATAGATGCAAATTATAAAAAAATACTAAAGAAGATATTTTAAAATGATTTATCATTTACTAGCCGCCTTTGGCGACCAGCTAGTTCGCCACGAGTAATGCGTTCTAAAATTTTAAATTAAGTCACATATTCATTAGCCTTGAAGTAATTCCGGGCATTGATTGGCCTGAAATTAATGTTTTTTTCCGTGATGTTGCCAAAATATTAAATATGTTTTTTCAAAGAAAACGAAAAAGAAAAAAAAAAATATTGAATAAATGATTTAGATGTTGCAAACGATTATAAAAACCTTGGCTTAGCATTTTTTTTTAGAAACTATCACATTTTTTAATGGAAAAAAAATATTGAATTAATGCTACAGATATTGCAAACGATTATAGAAATATGCCATTGCTTCGGTATTTAAATGTATATCGTCTAAATTCAATCAGGTTTACCGTAAATAAAGAAGATTTGTTGAATTAACAATTTAGAATTGCAAACGATTATAGAATCCTTTGCTTTGCATTTACTTTTTAAAAAAGTATCACATTTTATGTTTATTTTATTTTATCCAGTCACGTGTTGAAAGTATCATTTCTTTAGACTTGATTTACGATGATAGTTTTTTTTTTATTATTATTATTTGAACTTCCGTCATTGTTTTCTTTTCTTTTATCCGGTCACGTGATCAAAAAAACATAATTAAAATATTTCTTTAAAAATCCGTTAAAAATAGAGGTTTAAGGTATACATTAAAACACTGATACCATTAGAAAGCTAATTTTTTAATCTTTAAATTGATGTAAAAATCATGTTTGTGCGATAATATTTTCGGAAGTTATAGCGGAAAAACGTCGAAATTTCGCTTAAATTTTAATTAATTCAAATTCTAATTAAAAATTCGAAAAAAGGGCTCCGAGGTGCACATTCCCGACCTCCAAGGTATACATATACCAAATTTGGTAGCTGTAGGTCCAACGGTCTGGCCTGTAGAGCGCCAACACACACACACACGTGCTCACACACACACACACACACATTGAGCTTTATTATAAGTATAGATTACAATCCCTATCTAATATTGTATGCATTTTTTACAGGTGAAATATAGTTACATTTTTATCTTGTAGTTAATATCAAAATTTATGTTATTTTTTCATACTACTTCTTTATTGAATGTAAAATTTAAATAAAAACATAAATTAACAATTTAAGTTTGGTTTTTTATTTTATCTTAGAAATAAGTCAACATGCTACAAAACTATAAAATAATTTTGTGAATTATTTTTTTATTCGAATTCAATATCTTGTGAACACTAATGTTTATTTTTTACCTAGAACCTTTCCTCAGAAATATGGATTATTATTTTTAATACTAATATTTTGGAAAATAACAGCCATTATTACACAAGTTTTTAAAAGTTTTATATCGTAAACTTCGATTGACTGTTATAGCAATAAAACGCCAAAAATCAGACTAATATTCAATTAAAATTTCAAAAAATTATTGCACTATTATTACTAAAAATTATTCCGAGATGCATATAAACTCCCTCTATAGTATATATGTTTCAAATTTGGAAACTCTAAATCAAATTATTAATTTTGCATAAGGCACTGATTTTAAAATTTATATTATTTCTCTCCTTACATTGAGGGATTTACTGGTCCAACAGATATATTGATTGCATATATTTTCAATGAAAAGTCTAAACAATAGCCTAATAATCATGATTCTCTAAAGTAAAGGTTTTTAGCATCAAACTGAAATTAACATTAAAGCAGTCGTATTTTAATAACCTCACATGTGTTCTGTTAATTCTTCTGAGTACAAAAATGTTAATGGAAGTTAGGTCTAATGCAAGTGTGTTAGAGGTTTAAGATTGTAATATCATTATGATGTGGAATTCTGTCACATCATAGTGGTATTGCAAACTTAAATATCTGGGTAATTTACTTCTAATTGCCCGCTTTCTTGCTTAGTAATGTAATTTTACTTTCAAATTCCCTGGGTTGATAGCGCAAATGATAGACAATATTTCTCGCTTAGTTTTCAATAGTGGAAGAAATTAAATCAAATATTTTACGAAACAATGGAAACGGTTTGAATATAATCACAACAACAAAATCTATTATTTAAAAGTACGATAAAAATGTTTCCTTACAGGAATTACCAAAAGTTTGGAAATATTTGCATAGTAAAAAAAACTGTCCCCAATAAATATAATATATGTTTTAATTTTTAAAATGACACAAAAATAAATTTTGTACAATAATTAATTTTGGGACAATCGCGGAAAACGCCAAAATTAGCTTTATTTATTTTTAATGATGCATCTATATGCACACATACCTTTTCCAGGTACCATAAATTTATTCTAAATTTGATAATTATCACAAATTTTCAAAAATCTAGCTTCATTATGTACACTTAAATCTTCAAATATCATAAAGTTTTACTAAACTTGATAACTTTAGGACAAATGATCTGCCCTGCAAAGCGCTCAAACAATCACATTTATCATTAGTATCAATGGATATACCTCTTTTTTTCAATTCCTATTATTAGTTCATATTATATATATATTATATATATATATATATAAATTCGGTAATTAAATTTAATATTTTAAACAGGGTTTTAGCAGAGATGATATTTAGCAGGGTTTTAACAGTTTGTAATGGAAATTGAAATCAAAAGGCAGAAACTCGATTGTTAAAATGCATGGATTTCAGTATTTTTCACTTAAAGAATGCGAGTTTCATTCTTGAGAAAATCAATCACTTTTTGATACTTAATATTTTTTAAATAATCATTTAATAAAAAAATTCTTTCTTAACATAAGTAGGAATTGAATTTTAAAAAATTAAATCACTTGTTTAGAAATAATAGCAATAATTTTTATAATGAACAATTTTCCGAAATCCAGTATTAACCCATATTAGATTTTTTGAAAGAATTATTGATCATAGAAACTTATGAGTAGTTTTTAAATTCTTTACTAATTAAGTCATAAATTAATTTTTAGGTTAAAATAAAATAATATATTATACAACTGCCATACATACAAAGAACATATGGTAAAATATCACGAGTTTTATATATTAAATTAATTCAAAAAAATCCTCTAAACTAAGCATTTATATCTATAAAACCTTCTAAAAGTATTGAAAGTTGATTTTTTTTTCAATCAAATTATATTGAAATCCTGGAATCCCTGTCTATCTTAAATACTAATAAACTTGTCAAGAAAACTTCTAATAACAGTTCAAGAAGAAAACTTTTATCTAAAGAAACTTAAATATTTTCTCTATTTGTCAGAACAGAATATTACATCGGAAAGCTTTTAGCTCCATCTCAGATGCTGCCAAACGATGCCGGAAATGTTGCAATTTGACAAATAAATCTCGCCTCCGAGTCATCGGGCCTTTGAATTTCCTCACACATCCCACATTGAGCCAACGCCATTTGATATGCATTTATTTAAAGTGGGAGGATGTATTTGGAAACACAACCATTTATAGGTATTAGAGTGGAAAGATGCTGCCAAAATGCTGTAGATCGGTATCCAGTGAATTTTCAACAAAAATGTAAATAAGAACAATTTGTATTCGTGATTTTGGCTTTCGCTTCTTATGTGAATGAATTTTTTATCATGTGAGCCGAAGTTGAGTGGCAGCTTCATAAAGATTCTTTTAAAACTTTTAAATGCATGCAAAGAACCTTCAGGGAATTGCATTTTAAAGTGAGTGTAAATATATCTAAGCAAGCCTTTAAAAGGTTCTATGTAAGCCAATAGGTTTTGAATAAAATTAGGAAATACTAATTTAAAATCCATACTTCTAGAAATATAAATAGTTCTACAACATAATATTGCCAAACTATGTATATTTTATTTATTTATTTCATCTATGCATATCAAATTTTTAATAGTTCATTTATTTTTGTCTAAAAGAGTAAAAACTAAGAAAGATTTTAAAAAACTCTTTCGTTTATTCTTGTCTAAAACAATAAAAGCTGAGAAAAATTATTAAAAATCTTTTATTTAATTTTGTAAGAATTAAAAAATATTAGAAAAAACACTCATATTGAAATTAATGTTCCCATTTAAATTTATTATAATGTAATAAAAATAATCTATACATATGAAAACTAATGCTGGTTTAAAGTATTTTATATAAGTCTACAATTTTTGTTCTGTCTTGATGAAATTTAGCAAGCATAGCCATCAACTGGGAGATAAATAATAGTTTTTAAAACTTATGTTAATTAAAAATGAAAGGAATTTCTGCTATTTTTTAGTTTTATCTTCATGGAATATTATCAGTCAGAAATGGAATTTATTGTAAAACGTTAAAATTCAACTTTTTAATAACATGAATCCAATAAAATGTATCATATTGTTTTAAATTTCTGTTTGATATGCTATTCATTTAAACCATTTAATCTCGGCTTTTGCTAGCATTAAGATTATTTTTAAAGAAATATTTCCTGGGGAGAGTAATTCCAAAGGAAATTTCATTTTTTTTATCTCATAGGATATTCTTTCAAGAAGTGTAGAGTTATATTCAAACATATTCACAAACGTACATTCAATTTATATTAATAATATATTATATATAATTTTTCAAAACTTTCATTTTCAATTTTTCTAGCTGTTTTCTAGCTCGATAAATATCTCAAGAGTGATAAATCTCATATTTGTTATCACATTTTCTATTCATTTCATTTCATGCAATCACGTGCTGAAAATTACTTTTTTCTAGATTTAATTTCCATTAGTAATTAATTTTTAAAAATAAAAGCTTTCGTAAATGTGATGTCAACACGTTAATAAAAGATTTTTTTTGTGCAATGCTCGTGCAGATTAAATTTTAATTTTGTTCTCGCGAAATTAATTGTTGAAAAATACGATTTATTTATACTTAAAAAATTCTTTAAAAATATGTAATTTATAGATTAAATCATTGATATCATTGAAACGATTGTTTTTAGAACTGCAATATGATGTAAAAATCGTTTATGCTGCAAGATTTTTGCCAATTAATAAATCACCCACTTATTGCTTACGCATTTTGAGACTTCAACAAACCTCAAGCCAAATCAACATCATGTTCTCACAGGATAGAGAAAATAATAGTTTGAAATTTTTATTTATAACATTCATGTATTTCAATGGATTGCTTAAATTTACATTCAAAACGCCAATGGTATAAAATCGAGAATCGGAAGTGACAATGAATTGAATATAGACAAAATACTAAAAATACGCTTCCCTGAACCAACTCCATTTCATGTGGCCCTTAAAGGCAAAGAGACAAGTTTAGTTAAAGCGTTGAAATAACAGTAATTCAGCATCATCGAGTTCCTGTAAAGTGAGGCTGCAGACTTAGAACTATTTTATTACCGAGGCACTTCTCTGTACTCAATATCATCAATTTTCTTAGTCCTCCAATGCACATCAAATAGATTTTAAGGGCCTTCTAATGTCTAAGGCATGAAAAGGGCTTCTCTAGTATCTGTGCGACAAATTATCACTAGATTCAACTATTTCAAATAAAAAAGATAGTCAAATTTTAATAAATTTCTTTATAAAAAAACGCTGTACACCATTGCCGAAATTTAAAAGAATATTGAAAAAATTTTAGAAAGATTTCAAATAACTTCCAGTTCTATTTTCATACAAATACGCTATTACAAACACGTGTCAGTATGTAACATGTTCTCTTCTTGACTGATACTATATATACATACAAAGACACAACATCCGGGACTAGTTTATTTTTATATATCCCTCAATAAATTGCCGATAAATATAAACTATCGCCTATTTGGGAACTGACAATTCACATTGCGATCTTGATATAATCTGAAAATTAACAAGCCTGTGAATGCATTCAAACATCTTGGCGAAATCTAAGAATCTTGTGTGCAATGGTGCTGGGCGATCTTGGTGTAATTTAAAAATGGATAATCAAACTCTGGGCAATAAAATGTCACTTTCTTATTGTTCAAAATGAATGCAATGCACTACAGCAAGCACTATTTGCATCATTTTTTTAAATTGAAAAATTAAAGAAAAGATAATCTAGTTTTTGTTTTTAAAATTCCTATTTCACATCCGTATTGGAAATGGATTACAATTTCAATGTATCTTTATACAGAATTCAGTAAAGTTTAAATTTAGTACCAATATACAGAATTTAAGATTTTTTTTACCTTTGTTCAATGGACAGTATTTTATTTGATTGCTTTATGGTAGGCCTATAACTCATCATTTTATTGGGATGTTGAACAAGTTCTCGCTGTTTTTTATGAAAAGTAATGCTTTATTCAAAAAAAAAAACCTTTAAAAAAACATGTTACTGAAAGTACTGTCCATCGTTGGACACTAATTTTCCCTATCTTTCGGGCAGCATTTGAATTCCACGTAGGAAAAATGACATGTCTTTTGAACCTGTCTGAGAGACGACCCAATTTTTGGCATCTTCATAAGAACGGAAGAGCTGCTCAGTCTGACCATGGTATCATCTACCGGAACAAGCAGTATCGGAAGAGGCAATGTTTGGTATATACTGCGAGTAGGGTACGACTTCCTACTTAAGTTTTTCCAAGTAGGCTTTAGCAGATTTTTCAAAATGTAGCTGAGTGTTATCTTGCTGCAAAATAAGGTTGCCGTGTCTCTGATGGTATAGTGGCTGCTTTTTCTTTAATGCTCTGCATAATTGCTTCAATTGCAATCTGTAGAGATCTTCCGTTATTGATCTATATCCAGCTGATCCCACCAAATACAGGGCAGAAGCTTGGAACCATAGATATTCGGATTTGCTGAAGACGTTGATGCATGGGCGGGGCTCTAAGCTTAGCTTTATCGTAGTGTATCCATTTTTCATCAGTTATAGCACGATGCAAAAATCCTTTCCTTTTCTGCCATTGATGCAGCTGTTCACATTTGAAAAAGACACAGATCAACGTCTCTCGGTTTCAACTCGTACAGTAAACAGTGGCCTTGTTTTTGAATCATTCCTATTGCTTTCAAGCGTTTCAAAACTGTTATGTGATCAACTTCTAACGATTCTGAAAGTTCAGTTAGCATTTAACAGGAGTTATTATGGAGTAAGGCTTTCAATTGTTCGTCTTCAAACTTCTTCGGTGGGCCAGAGTCGTCTTTATCTTCAAGATCAAAAACATTATTTTAAAGAGTCTAAACCAATCTCTGAAAGTTGTTTCAGACAAAGAATGGTCGCCGTAAATCCAAAGAAGATTGCTGTGACTTTTTACTGCAGATTTTTTTGAATAAAATAGTGCAGTAAAATTCCCCGCATACATTTTTTTTAGCACGGAATTTGACATCTTTAACGCAATGAAAAATAATATTGTTTGCACTTTCACGAAATAACAAATACTGAATTTCAAACTTTCTTTTAGTGATTGTAAATAGATAAGTCACTATAATAAACTAACGCAATCAATTCCGGAAACGCCATCTATTGGAAAACAGGGAGAACTTATTCAACATCCAATAATCAACAATTGCTGAAAAAGATTATTTTATGGTATGCTTCTTGTAAACAAATAGCAGTTCTTAAATAAATGTGGTTGTTTTAACATTTAATAAAATATATTTAAATATATATTCTAATAATGGTACATACTTTTAAAATTTACTTGTTTCAATACTTGCCAATTTTAAATATTTTATTCATAAGTCTGAACCTTATTTATCATATATTTCTATATTCTCTTTTGTTCTCTCAAGATTCCGAATCAGCCGATCGATTCGCAGTCCGAGAAAAGAAGCCCTTTCCTCTCTAACACTTCATAAAAACCCCTCTAAATTATAGGGAGGTACGACGTCTAATGCCTATTTGTATCGTAAAGCATCTTCATTTGCGCCCGAAAATGGAGGATCTAGATTTCGATTCCTGGGATTCAGGACATAAATTCCCGGTTATGCGAAAATAGTGAACAGAAGGCCAATCATATTCTGGAGATTTAGAACAATAATCTTCAGATGTAAACATCAATAATAAGCAATAATTTTGTCTATATTAAAGAAAACAAGCTTGATATTCTAATTGTCCTCGATATAGACTTTGTTTTTAACTGAGGTCAGTTAATGTAATATTTGAACTTTTTTTAAATCAATAATGAATGAAACTATGATTCTGCCGGTAGATACTCTAACAAAACAGATAATTTCTGCATAAATACTAAATTAAGCACATGCAGACTTAATCACTAGAATGTGGAACACGAAATGATTTTTTAAACTTTAATTAAAACTCCGGTGAGATATTGGTGTTTTTCGGTGATATCCGAAAATATTATTACACAAAGCTAAATTTTACATGATTTTAACATTTAACGCATTATTGTTTTTATAGTACTAGTTAAATGTGTTATTTTTTCCTGAATTTTGTACATGTCTTCCTTTGAAAAATTTTCGTCAATACATTTCATTCTTCTTACACTGAAATTCAAACGCATTTCGTCAGTATATTTCATATTCTTGCATTTCATTAAAAAATCTATGTTTCGCCAAATATTTAATCATATTTTTCTTCTTTTTTTATAATGTTGTAGTACTTCTCTTAAAATTCTTATTCCTTTGAAACTATTCCTAATTAGCATTTACTCAACTAAAACCGCTGTAATATTGTTAAGAATTTAATTATTGCAAAATGGATGTGAGTAGTAATATCGTTTCAAGGACTAAGTCTTCTCAAGAATATAACTACACAGATAGCTCTGATGAATGCCGTGTTAATAACTCCGGGCTTTAGCGACAAGCTTGGCGATCATTTGGCGACAAGAACAATGATTTCAGAAATTATTAGAACTTGACAATAGCTTAGTATGAATAATGTTAAAGTCTCTAGAAATTTATGTGCTCTGTCACAGAAATTATAAAAAGTAGAGAGACAAAATTGAAATTTTGTCAATCAGTTGAAAAGTAGAGATGAGTTGAAAGATGTGAGTAATTGATCGAAACTTCTCACCAGCTGATTCTCTCCCAATGTTTTGTGCTAATGAAATTTTTAATAAAAATTTGTTGCTCGTGTGCAACTATTTTTTTCAAATGATATTCGTTGCTACAGTGTTTTCATGCTTTCTTGCAGAATAAAGAATCATTATTTGCAACTAAATCTATTAGTTTTCTGCATACGCCCCAAGCAGAGATTGCCAGAAAATTAAGTAAAATAATCTTCTACAATTTATTGAAAATTTCTTTGTCGAGGTAATCATGGAGATATTTAATTGAAAATGACTTGATATTATTGGTGCCAAGTCGCTGAAAGAGACTAATGAAAAAATAAAAGTTAAATGTGCAGTATCTCTACAGGCATATAAAATTAGCAATTTCTTGAATTACCACTTGAACTACCAATTTATTTGGCTGCTTAATCAGTAATATCGTTTCAAACATTAATTACTATTTTAATTTATAATAGAATGGAAAGAATATTTCAAATATTTATTTGTATCAAAGCATTATATTTAAATTAAAACTTTTTTCTTAAATTACAGATTAAGAATTATTGTTTCAAAACAGAAATTCTCTAAAACGTTTTGTTATACGCTGCACTGTATGCAAAGAGATAAAAAAATTGCAAAGAATTCCGAATAAAAACAGTTCCAAAGATTGTAATGACTTACATTTTTAAAAAAATTTATTATATGAATATTTCAGTAGTCCTTTCTCTCCAAGAAGACTTATTAGCACAAATCGATCAACTCCTTTTCTAGGAAAGAATCCTTATTCTCTCTTTAACATTTCATAAAAGAAATCCTTCTAAATCAGAGATGTGCAGCATCTAATGACCTTTTTGTCTCATACAGCTTTTTCATTTGTGCCCGAAAGTGAGAAATCTGGGTTTGACATTTTTAGATTTAGAATATAAATTATCTGTTATGTTTCAATAATGAATCGAAAGTTAACATGCTTTGTATGTTTAATGATATAACCTACTCTTATAAGCATTAATAATGTGTTAAGCTTTTGTTTTTCAGAAGTAATCTGTTTTATCATGTAATTAATCAGCATGTATACTTCAGTTTTTAATTGCTACGATCAATTAAATGCATGACTTGTTCGCTGCGTTACGATATTAGTATTTTATCTTAATATAAATACGTCATTGCCTCTATATGAATATGTGCATGTTCCCAATCTTCTCCTAAATTACTGGGTCGATTTTAATTAAGATATGCTTTCAAGCAACGTTCGATATATATTATAAATGAAACCGTTTTATTTCCGAGCAATGTTGGGTATATATTATATACTAGCCGCCTTTTACGACCAGCTGTCTCGCCAAGAGTAATGCGTTCTAAAATTTTCAATTAAATACTTATGTGCCTTGCTCTCTTCATAATTTCTCTACCAGATATACTTAAACTTCAAAAGTCACGTAACTCGTAATTATTATAGAAGCCTTACGATTATTTGTTCATTGCGCTATATAACTCTCTGACTCGCAATAAGTTGTCATGAAATCACGTGGAAAATATCACATTTTATATTTGTTCCATAACATTACGTTTATTTTTAAACACGTGCTGAACATCACACTTTTCTCGGTTTAATTTGCAATAAGACTTAATTTAATTATTCATTTTTAGTTTTTGTCAAAATGACGGCACTGGTACATTCTTAAGGTGCTTTTGCAGGTTAAATTCTACTTTCATTTTGTGAGAAATTAATTGATGGAAAATTTGATTATATATTTTTTAAAAATTCCTTAAAAAACAGAAACTGAATTTATAGCTTTAAACATTGATATCAATGAAAAAAAGTAATTCGTAAAAGGATTAAAAAAACAGTTTTATACTGTAATATTTTGGGAAGTTACCGCAGAAAAATTCAGAATGTTTGCGTAAGTTCAATTAAAGTTTTTAAAAAAATCCATCTAGGTATGCTTTTTCATCCCCCAAAGTAAATATATATATACCAAGTGATGTATCTCTAGATCATATGGTCTGGTGTGTAGGGTATTAAGACACGCACACACTCATTCATTCATATACGCAAACACGTTTTTTTTTTATTATTTTTTACTTCAGTCATTGTTGAATTGCAAATGATTATAGAAACCTTTTTTTTGCATTTATTTTTTAAAGAAAATATCACATTTTATATATTTTTATTTTATCCAGTCACGTGCTAAAAGTTGCATTTCTTTAGATTTAATTTGCAATGATTGCATTTTTTTTTTAATTTGAACTTCCGTCAATAGGATGGCAACACGCTGATAAAACCTAATTTTTTCCCCCTTGGCATACTCGCGCAGATTAAATTTTATCGTTTTGTCCGAAATATATTGTTGAAAAACATGGTTAAAATATTTCTTTAAAAATGCGTTAAAAATAGAAGCTTAAGTTATATGTTAAAACATCGATATCATTAGAAAGATGATTTTTTTATCTATAATTTTATGTAAAAGTCCTGTTTGTGCGATAATCTTTTCGGAAGTTATAGCTGAAAAACGTCGAAATTTCGCTTAAATTTTAATTAATTCCATTTATAATTAAAAATTCAAAAAAAAAGGGCTCCAAGGTATACATGTACCAAATTTGGTAGTTGTAGGTCCAACAGCTTGGCCTGTAGAGAGCCAACACACACACACACACACATTGAGCTTTATTAGATGTATAGATATCGATGGAACCATTTTAATTTTCAGCGGTGCTGAATATATCAATCAAAATATAAAATGAAAAATTATAGTTTTGTAGCTATGAAGATGCTTAAAAAATTTTCTTACTCGTTTAATTTCCAGACTGTGACGAATTTCACTTGCAAATTATACATGATAACTTCTATTTGCAATACTTATGACAATTTCAGTACATATAAGAATGCAAAAAACATTTCGGATAACGATGCAATTTCAAGCTTTTCTTATCTCTTAAATTAATTGCTTGTTTAGATATTTGCATACTTGAAAATAATTAACTGTAATTCTATACATTAGTCAGACGACAATGTATGCAAAGACAAACATTTTTTAGACCATCCGTTTTTAATATATAATTTTTTTAATATTTAGCATATGATATATATAATCTAGATGACAATTGACGCAAGTCAATCGATTCCCAACTCTAGAAAAACGATCCTTTCCTCGAACACATCGTAAAAACTCTCTAAATCATTGAGAGGAGCGACATCTAATGTCTTTTCGCCTCATAAAGTCTCTACTCTCTATTTGCGCGCGAAAGTGGAAATTCTGGATTTCTCATTCTTAGATTTTGGATGCAAATTCCCACTAATGTTTAAATGGTGAACAAGAGGGTGGCATACGTTCAGAGTATTAGCCTGTTTCTTACGTTCAGAGTATTAGCCTG